>JAKSZP010006172.1:0-21011 GCA_022478985.1 Massospora cicadina | reverse complement strand
CTGCCGCCGCTTTTTGAGCCTGCTTGGCCTTCTTACGCTCCTGCAGGGACTTAGGTTTCACTTAAATGTAGCACCCAGGCGTGCCCCACGGGAAGGCTGCATTGGTGTCTACTGCCAGTTCATAGTGGGCGTCTGCACCACACATTGCTTCTGGGATTATTTTGGTTTAAGTAATGCCCTCCTTGGTGGGCAGGTATGGACCTTGTGTCCAAAAGTGAGACAGAAAGTGCATATAGGAGCCGCACTATCCATGGTGACCCTGAATGGGTGGGAGTCTTGCCCATTAATTTCCACAAAAGTGGTGTGAGGGATTTGGTTTAAATCTTCCGCTATCCCCATGGATGGGGTGAGAACAGCAATCACTTTGCCTGTGCACAGGTCTGGCATGAGCGTAAAGCTCTAAATCTTGAGGGATTGGATTTCCCCATATATGGCGAGCCCAGCCTTCAGGTGGTGCTCCAGTACTGTGCACTTAACTGTAGTAGGTAGGAAGTTAAAAGTTACAAGAATTTGGTTTGATTTAGTCCAGCAAGTGCGCTTCATTTCAACTATCCATTGACTATCTGGGAGGTCCACCACCACTCGCACTTTTGCAGTTTTGTCTGCTGCAATTGTTTTTTGAATCCAAGATCCAGCCAACCATGAGTCATGTAGTGTGGTGCAACGTAAACTGCGTTTGGGAAATGAGCGTGTACATCTTCAAAAACTTTTCCTAAAGCGCCGTTTATTGTATATCTAGGAAGACATGCACCTCGTGTTCCACCAATAATAGTGGTTGAGAGTGCGACATATTGATGAACTGGTTGCAGAGCACTTGCCAGGCCAAAATTTCTGGGAAAATAGAAATTGCCAGTTTTTTACTATTAATTTTATCTATGCTGCTGGTATCACCAGGGCATTTATAAAGCTTGGTTGATGTGGGGCCTGCAACTATGCCCTTAACTTTGCTCGCCCAACTGCTACTCAACATTGGGTGCACACTAGTCTCCTCAACGATATTATCAAACTTACCTAGACTTGAATTAAATATGTTGCAAAAGTGTTTGCAACGAGAGAGAAAAGTTCTCTTGGGTTTTAAGATGTCCGTGGACTTCTTCCACCTCAAATTCTTGATTGGGTCCCTGTTTGATGGTGAGCAGGTCATAACGCACCCTTTGATGTGGCAATGAGTTATATTCTTATTGATAAGTAAGGCACAATGGAAGATGTGTTGATGTTCTAAATGGGGGAAGTTCCACACAGTAGGCTACGCTGCCCACTTCTTGATCAGCTTGTAGGGGCTTACCCGCCAGTGTGCCAACTTCTAATAGGGCACCCAGATGAAGACATTGCATGAATCAAAGTATACTTTGTCTCCAGGACTTAAAGGTCTGCAGGGTAGCCATTTCTAGTTCACAAGCTCATTGTATATTCTCTGCGCTGTTCTAAAGTTCTTCTAACTCTTATGCTGGGCCTAGTGCATTGATGACACCCATTTTTGACCAATGGGGTTCTCTGCCAGTGCGTCATACAAGGGGTCACAACTGGGGTTAAACTTCAGTTGGATTTAAAGGGGGACTTCTGTGTGGAGTTACGAACTTGGCTATTGTAGGTGAACTGGGCCTTTAGTAAGAGGTTGAACCAGTTGTCCAGTCTGGTATTGATGTAACAGCAGAGTTACTACTCGAGGATCTAGTTTACTCATTCCATTTGGTTATCACTCTGAGGGTGGTAAGAGTTAAATAAGGAGCGCTTGATCTTTAATTCCTTTAGTACCTAGGATCAAAAAAGCGAGGTGAAATGGGGTCCACAATCAGAGACAACCTCTTCAGGAATACCATGGTTCAGGAAGACATGTTTATGAACAAGTTGGCAGTTTCCTGAGCTGTAAAGTTTAAGGTCATGGGTATGAAGTATACCCTCTTTGTAAACCTATTGAGAATTACTAGGATGGCATTGAAACCTCAGAAGTTGGGAAACTCAATTATGAAGTCCATTGATACTTATTTTCTAGGAATCTTTCTTTTAGCTTTGATAACTAAATCGAAGCCAAATTCAGATTTTTTTTCAAAAAGATACAAAAAAATGACCGCTTGATCAAGCCAAAACTTACCAATATTGATGCAATCGACACCTGCTGTCCCAGCTTGGGGTGGTGTTGCGCCGCCATCTGGCGACTTTTGGCCCCAGCTGAAGTGAAGCTGGGCTGGCTCTGCTAGCTTTCCTAATGCTACCAGGCGTTATGTCCCCCCTTGGGACTTGGCCATCCACCTTGAAAGCTCCCAGGCAGTGCTCTGAAGCCCTTTGGTGCTCCCATGGAGCAATTTGCATCTTGGCCTCCAGTTCAAATATGTGAGTCTCTTCCCATGTGTGAGGCAGCCATCATCAATATGGTTAAGGCAGTTTTTAAACCTTCCAGATTTATTGACTTCCGCCACTTTAAGGGGTACTTTGATCTTGGTTTTAGTTTGGAATCTGATGCTGCAGCAGCCAAGCTGTAAATAATTTTTAAAAAAAATGTCCATCCCTACCATTCAAACCTAGCTCCCAGATGTAAGCCACTTTGGTGGTCCATTTTACTGGGTTGCCCTCCCATCTATCCCTCAAATGCCTCCGCCATGAGCTCATGGAGGGTTTAGCTAGTTATGGTGCAGACCCCGTTTTTTAGTTTGTGGTTCCAAATGGGGCGGATTGTCTGGCAGGACCTCATGCCTATGCAACGATCCAACCGTTTCATTGTGATACCCACTTTGTGATTCCCCCACACTGTGATCAGAGCTTCCCTTGATCACCTGTTCTGGGTTTGCATTGAAGATGGCTGCAACATTTGCCCCTTGTGCTTTGAGCTTGACCACTTGAGGTGCAAGTGCCCTAAAATATCCACTTTTGCCGCTTCTGCCGCTCATCACTAGGCGCTGGTCCCATGAATGTTTTTAGCCCAATTTTTTGAATGGGGCTCGATCCTTCCATCCTCAACCTCAGGGCAATTTGGTGCTGCTTCTTGCGCAGCAGCCAATCATAATTTAATTTATAAAAAAAAAGTTTATCAAAATCTACCCATATTACAGATTCTTGAATCAATGGCTGAACCATTTTAAGCTGAGCTGCCATGGTCAACAGCACATGGCCAATCAGCTCCTGCCAGCTCTTTCTGCTAAGCATCACTTTTTGAAAATCAATTCAGCCTGAAATCTAGCTCCACTAAAGAGATTTACGAAAACTATTAGCAAATATGGCGGGAAACCCCGCAAAAGAACCCGCAGGCTATGCCAAATGAGCCAGCACCACCCCAAACGAAGCAACCCTCGGTTACCCACCTCAGGGTCAACCAGAATCACCGCTCTCAAGCAGCAGCCATGAAAGCAGGCACCACCCCCTAACCTGGAGCTACTTCAACTAGCGCCAGTTCACCTGATCGCACTTCTGCAACCTGCACGCCTAACAGCTCTGTGTGCGCTGCCTCCCACCAACCCGCTGGGCCCCCTCCAACCAAGGAGGCCATCACCCACGCTGTTTTAATGGCATCTGCTCAGTTGAATGCAACTCAGCCCATCCAGGCATTCACCTCCCCCATTGTGTCAGCTAATTCAGCCCCATCTAATATTGCTGACGCCGTGTTTCTGGTCTTTCCATAAGGGGCGATACCCAGCTACCTGGCCCCCAAATCCTCAGATGTAAGGTTGGATTAGCCGCACATTCTGGTTCACTAAGCACCAAATTGGGACAATCTACTCATCCCAATGAGGATTCATATGGTTCGGATTTTGGAACTTCACACCAGTTCCAATCTCACCCGTCCCATTTAAACCCCATAATTGGCACTTCTCAAGTCGGCACTTTATCTCCATATGCTGAAAACGACCAATTCACCAATCATCCAATGAGTTTGCCCACGAAATCACAGCAAATACTTGGACTGAATTTACCCAAATAGATTGGAATGGTGATGAAAAATCGCCCTCCTCCCAATTGGCTGGAGTTAATTCCAATCTGGATGGGCCTCCCCAATTTAGCGAGGCCCAACAATCACCTGGCCCCCAAACCCTCGGATGTAAGGTTGGATTAGCTGCACATTCTGGTTCACTAAGCACCAAATTGGGACAATCTACTCTTCCCAATGGGGATTTATATGGTTCAGATTTTGGAACTTCACACCAGTTCCAATCTCACCAGTCCCATTTAAACCCCATAATCGGCACTTCTCAAGTCGGCACTTTATCTCCATATGCTGAAAACGACCAATTCACCAATCAGCCAGTGAGTTTTGCCCACGAAATCACAGCAAATACTCGGGCTGAACTTACCCAAATAGATTGGGATGGTGATGAAATATCTCCCTCCTCCCAACTGGCTGGAGTTAATTCCAATCTGGATGGGCCTTCCCAATTTAGCGAGGCCCAACAAACCGCCCCTCAATTTAATATGACGCCAGCAACTTCTGTAACATTCCAGCAACAAGGGAACTCCGCAAACTTGTCCAAACCACCAGCTCACACTCAACCCGCAATTGCAGCCCAAAGCAAACACAAACGTACCAAAGGAGCCACTGGGGCGTGGCAAAAACCTCTGGCACCAACGCTACCTAAAGCTGATCCCCGTGAAGTGTCGTTTATTGCTGATGTTAAGAAGAAATGGGCCGAAACTAGAGCGCAAAAAGCTCTACCTCGCTCAACCCTCTCCCACGCAATTCGCCTTTATTATGGGCATAACCCTGTTGAATTCTATACAGAGGATTACTTCTCATACTTTGCAGCGATTGTGGAGACATTCCCAATTAACACCACCATCCATGAATCAGTGGAGGGCCACTACATTGATGTGGGCTTCACTGAAGCTGCCCTTGCTGACCATGCTGCCACCCTCCAGGTCATTATTCCACGCGTAAATCTTCGCATCTCCCCACACGCTCTCACCTGGAGAAAATTTCATGGGTTACTTTTTCCAACCTACCAACGACTGTTGATCCTGAGTCTCTTAAACTGGCACTCCATCGTAATTTGATGGAGTTGGGTCTGTTCTTTCAGTGGACTTTAGCGTCCCCTCTTACTATGCTCCCACTCAAAGAGCTCGCACTGCTAGGGCGTCGTTCATCCCCTCCCCCACTGTATCCCGCAACATTGAGGTTATTCCTCGTGTGGCGGTAGTTGGGGCATGCCCTGAGATATTTTTTGTCGACCCTGATCAGGCGCGCCCCCGGTGTTCATGGTGTAACGCCCTTGGACACTTGTATAGTGGCTGCACAGCTCGAAAACAAGCCCTCTTAGCCACCACCCAAGGGCCTAAACCAGGTCAAAAACGATCCCACGTGGCTGCAGCAGCAATTCCACAACCCACACAATGGGTTCCCGTTCAAGACCTGTCCCCTGAGGCCTTACGCCTAGCAGTTGAAACAGCTAACCCCAATATTGGTATGGGATACCTTTGCGCTCATGCCCCCCTTCCAATGGGCACCCCCTCCAATCTCCCAGAGTCAACTCCCTCTCTCACCAAGCGCAAGGCATCTCCTACAGGGTGCCCCTCGTCAGCCACCCCCACTCAGGGCTCCGCGGCACCCCCACCAACCTCCACCAGCGATTTATCGCATCAACCCTCAGCTCCCAATGGAGCTATGCCCACCAGCATGGACTGGCAACCCGCGGCCTGCGGTAGAAGTGCCACCTCAAAGAGTCCTACCCCAACCCCACAGTCCATTTCACGCGGATCCTTTGCAGTGTTGGAGGAAGTGAATATGGACTCAGACTCATCAAATGGGGACACCGCGGAGGTCACCATTGAGCACCCTCAGGTCCTTCCCCTGCAACGGAGCGGGGGCAGCATCCTAGGCTGGCTTACTGGGTCCTCCGCCCCCCACCCCTCTCCTTCCCCTCAGAACCCTCGACGCTCCTCACGGATTGCAGCTAATAGTCAAGCTAAAGGACTCAAAACTAGCCGCCTCACAGCAGCAGGTTTAAGCGCTGGCAACCCCCCAGGTCATGGAGGGGAACAGCTATGAGTCCCCATGGCAGCACCCTGGCCCTGCAATCCATCAACTCAAATGCGTTGCGGGACTTTAAGCGGAGAGCCCGCCTCCTCCGAAACTTCAGGTCAGCACAAATTGACATCGCTGCTGTCCAGGAGCCCCATATCCTCCCCCACGAACAATCTGCATGGAATGAACAGTTTGGAGGCAACTCCTTCTGGACAAACCATGCCGCCCTTATTGTTTTGAATCCCCAGGTTAAAACCCATTCTTTTTCACAATATCTAGGTGGCCGCCTCATACTGGCCAAACTCACCACTCCTGACTTCTCCTTCTTCGCTGAAAGCATCTACCTGCCTAATGCAGGTCAGGAGCAAAATCGGCTCTTGGAAGAGCTCGTCCAACTCAATCTCCCACGGAATACAGTCCTCTTAGGAGATTTCAACACAACCATAAGTCGCGTCCGTGACTCTTACCCCCCTGCAGCAAAGGAACGCCCTGGATCAAGTCGCCTCCAGGATTTCCTTCGCCTGAGTGGCTTTATAGATGCGCTTCCACCCTCCGCGTCTGGCCTAGGTTGCATGACTAGGATCCAGTATGATGGAGGAGCTTTCCAGTCAGCGTCACGCATAGATATGGCACTGATTGGCCCCCTGCTAATTGGCCACGTCTCCTCTCCCATCTCTCGTGACAACCATCTGAGTGATCACAGGTCACTCACCTTTGTCCTCACCACCACACTTAGACCGTCGCGTAGGTTCTGGCCTAGGGTTGCCCCAGCTCTTCTCAACAACCCCTTCACTAAGGAGAAGCTGTCTATGACCATCCGGGAGACTCTCACCTCCCCCCACCCCACCTGCTTGACCACAAGGCTAGATGGGCGGTGACCAATGAGGGCATCACCCGCGTTGCTTACAACTGTGCCAAAGCCCAGATGACTGCAGATCGCGCCAGAGTCAAAAGGGCGGAAGCCAGAATCAGACATCTAGAGCGAAACTGCCAGCCTTCGCCCTCTCCCAGATGGTTGGAAGACTGGGAAGCGGCGCAGGAAGCACTCCGCTTGGAGCTCACACTGCAGGAAGAACGGGCAGCAAACTTTACAACATCTCGTTACTATGCTCAATGGGAACGCCCCACCCGCTTCTTCTTTCAGAACAGAAAGCCCGGTCAACAGCGCAGGATATTACTGCACTGAAGATTGGCACTACAACCACTTCAGATAAGGAGGAAATCACGCAGGAACTACACCGCTTCTACTCCAGCCTCTTCCATGCCATCCAGGTGGACCCATCAGACATCCAAGACTTCCTGTGGCGGGCTCCAGAGCCGCCCATTGACCCACGGGCTGATGAGGCTCTACTGGCGCCTATTTCCATCCAGGAGGTGATGGAAACCCTTCTGAAATCCCCACGGCTTAAAGCCCCAGGCCCAGACGGAATACCCTTTGAGGTGTACCTTCTGGAACCTGCAGTGATAGCCAGAACCCTCCGCGACCTCTTCGCTGCACTCTTGGTGAATGGCGAGGTCCTCCCCGACTCCAGAGGCTCAATCACGACCCTCATTCACAAGAAGTCAGACCGTGAGAACCTGGCGAACTGGCGCCCCATAGCGTTGATCAACACAGACCACAAGCTCTTCACGAAGCTTCTGGCCAACCGCATCACCAAATGGGTGTCACCTCGCCTCTCCCCATCCCAGCACGGTTTTATTCCGGGGAGGTCGTTATGGGACAACTATAATGACCTTCACGTGACTTTGACTGCTAACTCTCATAAGGTGAATGGCTTTGTGGCTCTCCTGGATATGGAGAAAGCATATGATCGGGTAGCCTGGAAGTATATTGATGCTTCCCTGGCCCGCTTCCATCTCCCACCCGCAGCTAGGCGCTGGATATCAGCGCTCTATGACCAGCTCCACACCAGAGTCCTGGCGCCAATGGGTTTTACAGTGGCAGTACCATTTGGACAAGGTCTCCGGCAAGGGGACCCCCCTGAGCCCTATCCTTTTTAACATCACCCTTGACTCCCTCTTGGCCTCCTTACAGGACAAGCTAACAGGGATTCTGGTCCCAGGTAAAGCCCCCACACGCACCATAGCATTTGCAGATGACACTGCCATTGCATTTGGCTGCCCTGGGGATGTTGCCCTCGCTGCTGTGACCATTGAGAGGTACACCAAGGCGTCCAACGCCATGGTCAACACCTCCAAGACAACAGTTGTACAGGTCGGCTCCCCCACCTTCCCCCACCATTTGGTATTGAACCTGAGCGCGGTACCTTCCGTCACCTGGGCGTTCTCACCAACCAACAAGGAGTTGCGCTAAAAGACAATGAGGACTTGCTCCTTGCAGAAGTTAACTCCAGGATTGCCATCTGGAACCGGCGGCACATCACCCCCCAGGGTCGAGCTCTGATGGCCAATGTGTCCTCCTCTCCAAAGTCTGGTTCCTAGTGCACGTCTGCCCATTCACAGATGCCTTTTATACGCAGCTCAATGTACTCCTCCGCTGTTGGATCTGGGGCTCAAACCATCCACCAATGGCCCTCTCAACCATTACCTGACCCTGCAATGAAGGGGGCCTAGGGCTTCTGGACACGCGATCCCACGCCACCACAATCTTCCTGAAGTTCCTATGGCCGATTGTCTGCTGGGACGCGACCCCCATGCCCCAATGGGCGCCCGCCCTCCGCCAGTCAGCGTCAGCAGCTCTGGGTCTTCCTAGGGCATCTCTGACCTCCTTAGGGGAGTGGCTCACAAACCACCCAGGCCATCGCCTAAAACCATCCTCATCCCCCTACTGGAACCAGGCTCTCTTTGCCCTGAAACGAGTAGGCGCGCGGATCCACCATGCCTTCCCATACAGAAGGGAAGGCCCTGGCCTCAGCCCCCGTCGCCATGCAATTGTGCACAATGGACAAGTTGTCACAACTCGCCTCAACCCCCAAGATCGTCCTCCCATCCGCCCAAGACTCCTTGAGCTCCTCCCTCCCTCCGTGAGATTTGACCTTAAGGAATTGTGGAAGGACGTCTATCACCCCATCCTGTCAGCAAAGGTGTCCAACACCTTATGGAGGGTGCTCCACTGTTCATACAGGACAGGGGACTGGACTGGCCCTACCTTCCAGCACCGAAGCTGCCCCCGCTGTGTGGATCCTATTGACTCCCACCTCCATCGTTTTTCACCTGTCCAGGTGTCGCCGCATTTTGGCCAAAGGCCCACGCGCTCCTCCATGCTCAGCCCTGGTCTGGACACCCTGTGCAAGACCTCATGTTTGAGCAGACATTGCTTGGTTGCCACCGACCCCTCCGTGTCCTCGCCTATGCCACAGCCATCTGGACCATCCATAACTCCTTCCTTCGTGCTGCCTTTGACCAGCAGGTGTGGACCCTTCCACACATGATCACCCACTTTCAGGTACACTTTGAGATGGCCCTGAAGGTCTGCACTATGTCGCCAACCCTCCCTCTCTTAGTTGTCACTGCAGCACGGCTCTGGCGCGCAAACCCCCTCCCTTTCTCGATGCCTCCTCCCTCCCCTTCCCTCGCCTCAGGCTCTTAGGAGCCCAGGCGTAATTCAATAAACATCGATAAATCCCCCCTTGGGTTGGGACCATCTAGTACTAAAAAAGATATTGAACCACATACCGCCAATGCCCTGGCGCACTTGCTATCTGCCTTGACATGCACCCTACTCTGGTAAAAGATAGCTGCTGCTGAAGATGTGCCCCCTGATCCCCCTATCCTTCCACCATTAGGGATTAGAGGTCTCCGCTGCCCACCTGGTTGGTTGTTTTGTTAGGTTGGTTCACTCAATCCTTCCATTTTGGGCGTTTTTTTAATCAATTAACTATGTTAGTTTTAATTCTTAGTTCAGTAATGTCTGTTCCCTGGTCAGCTTACCTCAGTTAAATAAAATATTCCCCTTTGAGGCCCTATATGGACATAGACCCTTATTGCCAAGCAGCAATAAATCCCTGCTGGACTCATTGGAGCCCAAAAATTCCAAACTAGCTATGAAAACCTTGGCACACAAGATTACCTGACTTCAAGCCCTTGCTACCCAAGGGATTATCTCAACTAAAAGTAAAGATGGCCCATCTAATGTTGTTAATCAGCCTTGCTGATCTTCAAGTTGGGTTATCTGGCTTTGTCCTATCACCATCAATAATTCAACAAAACAATTTGATGTTCTTTGGTCATAGTCCTACTGTGTTAAACATAGGGTGAACACTGAATATTCCTTTGTTGATGTCAATCAGAGTATAGTGTTAAAATTGAGTTCATGGCCATTTTCCATGGCCCTATACCCCCTCTGACAGGATCTCGAGGGAGCATTGTCTAGATTTGAGATAACAAATGAGTTGAGACTTCTATTCCCAATGTTAAATGTTGGCTTTTAACCAGGTGTTATCCCTTACATATTACTATAATTATTGAATTGATTAATCGAGAACAATTGCCAATTTGTTTGCTAATTTTGATATATATTTATGATAATAATACCTCAGTTTTTACCCTCTTTTGGTTGATTTGAGCTGTCTCAATCTGCAGAATCAAGAAAGTATTAGGGATCATCCCAATAGGGAACTGGTGGATCTCAACACAAGCGACTGAGGTCAATGATGTCAGGATAATTTATATTTTCTATTATGATGGAGAAGTGTTAAATTTACGTTGAGAGTATCATGAAAGGATCCTGATAGAGTATTCAGATAATTTTGACACTGGCAACTTACGCCAAGAATGTCAAACAATTTAATATTAATTAAATAAATCAAATCTTATTTTTGACTTCATGAGATTATTGAGGATGTTTACTAATGATATTTTTGTTTAATGTCAGCACTGGCGACTTATGCTGAGGATGCTGATATATTTTATTGATTTGAATTGCAGTATATCAATAACTGACGAGATAATAGATAATTAAGGATGACGTGCTAAGCAGGGAGAATTGCCAGTAGGAATGCTGACAAATGCTAAAAAGGGAAATTTGCCAGTGAGAGTGCTGACAAATGCTGGCAATGAATGCTGATGATGCAGATAGGCAAGAGATGCCGTTAAATAGATTATTTTCTCACTTAATAAAATTTCTTTTGTTTGCCTACCTTTATTGAGTTTTTAGTGGACAGAGGTTAGCTTAGCTGATAGAGGTGATACTGAAGATCTCAGAGTTTAGGTGCTGGGATAAAACACCTGGAGTGGTCAGTGCAACCAACACTCAGCCTAGACCTGGATGGAAACCTTGCAAAAACTTGGGCAACTAGTGCAACAATGATGAATTGGAAGTATTGAAGGGGAGGAACTCCAATGGGATCAATAGAGGCCAATGAACCACAATTTTTGGAAAAGTCACAGGAGAGGACCTCTGAGTCATAATGAGTGGTCAAGCCTTAAAAGGAGAAGTTTTTGATCTTCTGGGTCGGTGGGTTGCCCTGCAAATCTATAGGTAAAGGTCGCCAATGATGGTGAAAGAGAAAGGTCCAGCAGTCTTTAAACTGTTTGGTTTGGAACACTAATGAATTCCCAAATTATTAAAAAATGGAAAATTTTCAATATCAAGCATTGATGAGTTGGCTATCAAACCTTCTTAGTTACATTTGGAACCTTCTTAAAGAGATGGATCAGACAATTTTAAACTGGAATCCTCACGTGCACTGGAACCTATGGAATGTCATCTAGATTACCTTCCTAACTCCTAACCCTTATAAGGGGCACATCCAATCAATTTAGGCATGAGGTCATTGACTGTCAGACATTCTCCTTCTCAACTTTTGAAAAAGAATGTTGGAGTTATCAATGATATGAGTTCCAACGGTGAAAAGGCCGTGGTGGATTCTCGGTGGAACCCTATCTATTGGAAAAATATGATTTATAACTAAAATCAGCTTAATAAGGTAAGAACTGATAATAGGATTGCTTCAACTTTTCAGCCGATTTTGAGGTGTTCATTACCACATGGATCTGATCACCCCTGAGGTGAGAAGATTTTACCCGCTGGTGATTGGATACAATTTATCAAATCATTACCACACAGGTCAGTTTTGCCACAAAATATTTATCCTCAATCTGATAGGCTGAAAGCCTATATCTCCTAATTTGGATGACTCAGCTTTATATTACTTTAACCCTGAATTCCCATGGCCCTGGGGATCAGAACTAGTTTAAATATAAAATACTAATATCGAAGAAAGGGCTTTTCCTGGTTTGCCCTGCACAAATAAAAACATAAAGTAAAAACTTAGATTTCTTAAGAGTTTATTATTTATTTTAAAGATTCCATTGTGGGATCCAGCGGCACATAGCACCAGCGAGCATAACCCTTGCTGGATTCTGACAATTTGGTGCTCACTACAGGGGCACGCCTGTACACTAAACTGTGGTTACTAAATTGGAGGCTGTAAATGTGAGCAGCTCTTCTGGTTCTTCTTTAACTGAATCACAATTAGTTGCTCTTGAGAAGCAACTAGCCAGCTCTTTCTCCCGTCTCAAAAAGCTAGAGCAACGGCCGTTCAAATTACCTATAAAGGACAGATACACCCCGGGTGAAGGGAGCTTTGCTTCATTTTTGTACGTTTGTGAAGCTTCGATGGATGGCGCCACTGATAAACATAAAGTTCAGTACATTCTTCCCTGTTTATGCCGCAAAACCCAAGGGTTGATTGTTCCTCACCTGAATCCTCACCACACCTGGCCAGATGTTATGAAGGCCCTCTTGGCTGAATTCAGATCCAAGCAGAGCTTATACAGGGAAAAACAGGCTTTCATGCGCCTTACCATGTAGGAGGGTGAAACCCTCGTTAGTTTTTCTGAGCGTTTCTATCTCACTGCTCAAAGGCTGACTACGTCTAACCTGCTTACCCTGGATGATGCTATCGCCGCCATATTAACAGGGTTAGCTTCACAACCTCTCTTGCCAGGCATATCATATCAGTGAAACACCATTTTAAAACCTTCCGTGATATAAAAGAGGCTTTGTTAGACGTCGCCCATATTCCTTTAGGTGAGCTGCGGCCTATTGAACCATTGTAAGTGAGTTCACCTGTGCCTATTCTCCCTGAAAAACCTGCTTCTTCGGTGCATCTTAAAACGGTCATCCCTCATTTATGTAAAGCGTAGATCCCTACTGTGGTTTCCTCTTCAGCTCAGCCAACAGGTGCGCGCCCTAAGGGTATATCCTCCAGAACTACTGGGGTTGTGAAAATGACGGTTAAAGCGAAGCTAATTACCCAAACTCTCGTGGCTGTCTCCCCTACTTCAATTGCAACCTTGCCCATGGTTGAGAATACTGCTGAGGCCAACTCTGAGGGGGTTACGATGATGTTGGATACTATTTATTGGGAGCTCCCGCGGAAGTGGAGGTCCCTGATCGCCTAAACGCTGAAGGAGTAGATGAAACCACCATACCTGAGGATACCTACCTCCTCCAAGTTATAGGTTGTATGGAATTTATTGACACAGACAGCGACGCTGATAAGCTCCTATTGAGCTTAATTCGCCCTTTAAAGCGAGGGCATACCATGCAGTCTATTCTGGATACTCACCCTGAGACTGCACGCAGATTAACCTCCACTTTTCATCTCAAGGAGGTCTTAGCACTGTCAGCCAACTTTGGAAGCACACTTACCAAGGTTGAAGTAGTTGTTCACAAAATCTGGGTGATGGCTATCCTGGATACAGGTTCCCCAGTGAATGTAATCTCATCTCGGCTGATGAAAAAGATTAAACTGATGCCTGACTTGGATTATACCAGGAGTTTGGAACTGCAGGCCCAAACAACACCCGCGCCCTTGGCGCTTGCTCCTCTTTTCCCATTTGTGTTGGGAAGCTTATCCTATTGGCCCCTGCTGTGGCCTTAGATAATAACTCCTAACATATGCTCATAGGTACTCAGTTTATGATTGAGTATGAAGGCATCATCAACATGAAGCAAGGGTTCCTATCTTTAATTAACTACGAAGTTCCATTAGTCTTATCCAATAAAGAACGCATCAAGAATGACTACACCTGCCTTGTTGAATACCCCTTTTCCGCTTTGCCTTTACATTATGTCACTTCTGGGCATGTGGGATCCACCGATGAATGCCACAAATATTTTCTCAGAGTGAGAATCTTACTTTTTAATAAAAGTATAAAATAACACTTTATTCAAGTTTTTATGTTCTTTATTATTTAAGTGCGGCAAAACCAGGAAAGGTCCTTTTCTTGATACTAATTTCCTATTTAAACTTGTTCAAATTTTGAGACCATAGGTATTTGAGGCAAAAGAATGTAAAGCTGAGTTATCTAAATTAGGTAATATAGGCTTTTGGCCTATCAGATCAAAGATAAAATTTTTGAGGTAAAACTGACCCATGTGGTAATGATTTGATGAATTATTTTAAATCACCAGCGGGTAAAATTTTTCACCTCAGCGGTGGTCAAACTTGTGTGGTAATGATTGGTTAATTTTTACCCTATCATCATCGAGTAAAATCTTTACACCTCAGCGGTGGTCAGACTTGGATGGTAATGATTGGTTAATTTTTACCCTATCATTTTCAAGAGATATCTTTGCACCTCGGCTGTGGTCAGACTTAAATGGTAATGATTGGTTAATTTTTACCCTATCATCATTGAGTAATATCTTCACACCTTGGCAGTGGTCAGACTCATTTGGTAATGATTGGTTAATTTGCACTTAATCATTGATGGGTAAAATCTTTTCACCTCGCAGAGGTTCAGATCCATGTAATATTGAACTCCTCAAATTCAGCCAAAAAGTCAGAGTAATCCTATTATTAGTTGTTACCTTTTTTAAGCCAATTTCTGTGATAAACTGTATTTTCCAGATAGTTAGGATTCCACTGAGAATCCGCCAAGGTCTTTTTGCCATTGGTACTCATATCATTATTAACTACAACATTATTTGATGATCAGGCAGGAGATAGGCCAATCATGGTAGCAGATTTGGGAGCCCTAATACCTCCAACATTCTTTTTCTTAAATTGAGAAAGAGAATGTCCAACAGGGCACAACACTAAAAAATTGCCCAATTCAGTAGAGGCTAGCTTAGGTATTCCATTTTATGCGGCAGATGAGGTGGTGATTAAGCTGGGTGAACAATGAGTGGTTGACACAAAAATCACGCTCCAAATCCCACACCACTGTTTGTTGCACCTCATAAGTGTTGAGGGCCCTAGTCCTTTGGAGCCTCATGTATTACCTGGGTTACTAGACCCAGCCTATCAGCGACCTATTACTCTACTATTGGAAAATCTCACCGCAAAGGACATGATCATATGAAAACACCAAGAGGTTGGCCGAAGATTTTTAATCCCTTTGGAGGACGTTGAACAAATCCATTCCATAGGGTCAATGGCAGATTTGGGTTTACCCTTAGACCACCTGGTGTGTACCTTACCAAATGTCCATATTTCAGATGAGCTGACCCCAGATGAGCTGGAAAAGTCCATAATCTCCTTGATGACTATAGTGACATATTCTTCAAGTTAGCTCATGACTATGGCCACATGAAGGGCTGGTGCCACTCCATTGATGTGGGTGATTCCCATCCCATTTGGTCAAAACCATATCGCAAGTCAAAGGTGGAGGAACAACATATGAGGACAGAACTCACACAGTTACTGGATGCGGGGTTACTAGTTCCCTCTCAAAGCCCTTGGTCTTCCCCACTGTTATTAATTAAAAAGAAAGATGGAGGTCACCGGATAGTCATGGACTACCACAAGCTAAATAACCTCACAAAGAAGGATAGCTATCCTATCCCTCACATCGATGATGCCCTGGCCCAACTATCTGGCTCAAACTTCTTCTCAGCCATGGACTTGGCCAGTGGTTATTGGCAAATGTACCTTTCTCCACAGGACCAGGAGAAATGCGCTCTCATTTGCAGTGAAGGTCTTTACCAACCCACTCGATTACCTCAAGGGTTGTGCAACGCACCTGCATCTTTTCAGCATGCAATGGATCACATCTTGCAATACTTAAAGCTAACCTGCGTTATCTTTTATCTTGACGATATTACTGTGTTCTCAAAAACCTTCAACGACCACCTGGATCACTTGAAGGAGGTGTTTGGAAGGCTACGTAAGTCAAATATCATGTTGAAACCATCAACGTGCACCTTCTTTCAGCAAAAATTGGATTTCCTTGGCCACACCATTTCGCGAAAAGGAATCCAACCACTACAGAATAAGGTCGAAGCCATTGCAAATATGCCTCCCCCTAAGAATTTGCGGGATATACAGGTATTTCTAGGGATGATGGGGTATTACCATCAGTTTATCCCTAAGTTCTCACAACTCAGTGAGCCCCTTGTTCGCTTACTGAAGAAGAATATCCCCTTCCAATGGGGCGCTGAACAAAAAGCCGCTTTTGAGACCCTGAAGCAGCTACTACAATGATGCCCTATCCTATGGCACCCAGATTACATTGAACCTTATATCCTGTTTACGGATGCCTTGGACTATGCCGTTGGGGCCATATTAAGTCATCTAGATGAAAATGGTATTGATCATCCGGTATTTTATTTCAGTAAGATGCTTTCAAAGCCTGAACGCAACTACAGCGTAACAGAAAAGGAGTGTGGCTGTTTTGTTGGCTGTAAAGCATTATCGCCCTTTCCTCTATGGGACCACCTTTACTGTAGTTACTGACCACATTTCATTGAAGTGGCTACAAAATATAAAGGACCCCACTGGGCGGTTAACTCGCTGGGCTCTAAAGCTACAGCCTTATGATATGAAAATTGAACACCGTTCTGGAACTCATCATATAAATGTAGATGGGTTGTCTCACCTGCCAGTCCTTCATTTGGATAATAGTGAGGCAGAAAGGTTACATGATCTATTAATGACTCCAAATAAATGGGAGGATGAAGATGATCCAGTTCAGAAGATGTTAGCCCGCCACTTGTGCAACACCAAAGTGGAAAACAGGAAGTTGTATAAGCAGGTGGGGGCAAAGTGGCTGCCTTACCTCCGGCCCTCAGAACGCATATCTGCCATCCTCAAAGCTCACTCCATTTTAGGCCATGGCGGGCAAAGAAAACTTATGAGTGGCTTAAGGATTGTACTATTGGGATGGAATGATGGAAGCTATAGTTGATGTACTGGAAGCCTGCCTTACGTGCAAGAAACAATCTGGTTTCAAGACTAGATACCAGTATTAACCAACTACCCCGCAACAACCTTTTCACACTATTAGTTTGGATGTCGTAGCTCCCCTTCCACAGTCTACCAGTGGCAACCATTTTATCCTAGTAGCTATCGAACACTTCACTCAGTGGGTTGAAGCTGTGGCGCTTCCTGCCCAAACAGCCAAGGCAACTGCCACTTTCATACATCAACACATTTTTTTCTCAGCATGGCTGCCCCAAGTACTACTCTGTGATAATGGCAAGAATTTTACCTCCAGAGTAGTCAAACTCCTGGCTACCTCCATGGGAGCCCAACAACTCTTTTCAGCTCCGTACAATCCATCTACCAATGGGGCAGTGGAAAGAGCCAATGGAACCTTAGTTTCTATTCTCTGTAAAATGGCCTCTTCTGATCCACTTCACTGGGATCAATTCTTACCCAGTGCCCTTATGGCCTACCGGATTAGTTATCACCAGATTCTGAAAATGTCCCCTTTCTGAGTTCTGTATGGCAGGGAACCAGGCATACCTGCTCTTCTAGCTAAGGATGTCTTCTCTAGAGGAGAGGAGCCTGAGAAAGCCATGCAAAGGTCAGCTAACCAAAAATAGAACTCCAAGCTGAAGCTATGACCAACTTAGCAAAAACAGTGACTAAAGAAGGGCAGGCTGCCAATGAGCTCCGCACCCCCTTCCTACATTTCAAGTGGCTGATAAGGTGTTATACTACCATAACCACATCACTCCAAGAAGCGGTAGGCTTGGCTCAATTTGGGAGGGATTTTTTCCATCACCTACAAAAGAGGCAATGAATACTCCATCAAATAATTAGCCACAGGAGTTACCATAAACTGGGTATATGGCCGTTTCCTAAGACCCTACACTCCTCCCAAACATTCTTGAGGGGAACAATGTCAGACATTCTCCTTCTCAACTTTTGAAAAAGAATGTTGGAGTTATCAATGATATGAGTTTCAATGGCGAAAAGACCGTAATGGATTCTCAGTGGAACCTTATCTATTGGGAAAATATGATTTATAACCAAAATCGGCTTAATAAGGTAAGAACTGATAATAGGATTGCTCCAACATTTCAGCCAAATTTGAGGTTTTCATTACCACACAGATCTAATCACCCCAAGGTGAGAAGATTTTACCCGATGGTGATTGAATATGATTTATCAAATCATTACCACATGGGTCAATTTTGCCACAAATATTTATCCTCAATCTGATAGGCCAAAAGCCTATATTTCCTAATTTGGATGACTCAGCTTTATAATGCTTTAGCCCTGAATTCCCATGGCCCTGGGGATCAGAACTAGTTTAAATTAAATACTAGTATCAAAGAAAGGGAATTTTCCTGGTTTGCCCCACACAAATAAAAACAAAAAGTAAAAACTTAGATTTCTTAAGAGTTTATTATTTATTTTAAATATTCCATTGTGGGATCCAGCGGCACATAGCACCAGCGAGCATAACCCTTGCTGGATTCTGACATTGACAAAGGAGAACAATGAAGATCTCAATTAAGCAGTTGACCCAGAATGATTTATAAAATCTTGATTGAAGGAATCCAAGGAGATCTCCTTGGTGATTCATCCTGACCTGACTATAGATATCAAGGCCTTTTAATTCTATAAATGATATAGTTTATACACTCCTCTTTTCCAGTTGTTCTCACAGTTCTTTATTACCTACCGCTTTGAGCCCCTTTTTTATTCTTGTTTACAATCTAGAGTATTGATAAGCCAACACTACCAAAATATCTATCAACTTTGGATTTAAAAGCTGATGGCTAGTCACCTGCATTATACTCTTTGTAAAGGCTTAGCCCATATTTCGAAAACAATCTTATCAAAGCTTGTAAACTATCTGAATGGTGATGAGCAAAAGCCAAGGTATATTTAGCCCATACATGATATTAATTGCTATCATTTAAAAGTTAGGCTAGGCAAAGGTAAAAGTTTACAACCAACATATCATGAATAATAGCAAAACATACTAACATTTAGATATGATTTAAATCCCAGTTGTAAGCAGTAACTTTCAAAAATATAAGAAGTTGATACCATAATTATAATAAGGTGGGGTATGGGTTTGGGTATAATCTTAACATATATAAAAAAACTGTTAACTGTTTTGTCAAAATCCTGGCTTTATTAAGGCTCTGACTGCTATTTGCACAGGAGATGACAATTTATAAGGAGCAGGAGTATTAAAAACTTTCACATGCTGTTATAATACTAAGGGATTTTTGACACCACTTGAATTAAACTAGGAAACTTTAAACTATGAAGCTTACTAAGTTTTTATAGTGATTTAATAGTTTTAGCGATGGGGTAAAATTAGATCATATTAAAATATCACAGCTTAGTTTTTAAAGAATTAAAGTCTCAAGGTGAGAGGGGCGAGAAAACCACCATAATCTGAGGGCAGCCTTTTTAGGAAATATGAAGTTTTGACCTATTGAAGCGCTTGTGACTTGCTTTGCTACACCTTAACGCCAAAAGTTGGGGTGCTAACTGGCAAGATGAACTTTTGAGGAAAGGACTCTAAGTATTTAAACCAATCATTTGGTAGGAAAATAGTTTCTTCTGGTGGGACATCCTCCTTGTCTATAAAAGGGACTGGTTTCCGCTGAGGAATTTGAACTACATTGCATATTCAATGTGGAGGGACCTCAGAATGGCTCCCCTGATTCTTCTGTAGGGTCAGCATACCTCTACTACTAATCATAGGGGTATTTGTTCAAAGAGGGAGGATATAAGGATTACCCTGATTTGAGGGGATCCACCAAGGATCTACCAGGGTCTTTTGAGAAATATTAGCCTCATTTAACCCAAAACTCTCTTTTCATAGTACCAGAAATGTAATTTTCTGACATTAACCCCTTCAAGAGTGGTAAGGGAGAATATGGGCGCAGGAACCAGCCATGATCCAATTGATGGTAACTTAAGAAGCAAGGGATTTGATGGAGCACTCATCCCCTCGCTTATAAGTGACTATGAAAGGTCCTTCCCAGATATACCTAGGCTTTTCGTTTCTGGGAGTGCGTAAATTGTAATACAACTCCAATTCTTAAACTTGGAGGGAAGAAAAAAAGAGGGGGCCAGACCTTATTAGCTACTTAGCTCTTTATTGATAATATTTTCCAAATTGGTCATAGCATCTGATTTTAACTGAATGAGATGCTGGGCCAAATTTCAAGGCTTTCTCATGGTCAACCCTACCAGTGAAATATATTTGGCCAACAATGCTGGTATCCCAAGTTCTTTCCCATACACCACCTGGAAAGGAGACATTTTGAGGATTCTGGTGGTAACTTATATGGTAAGCCATGAGAGAACTGGGTAAGTACAGATCCCAGTGAAGAGGGTCTAAATTAACCATCTTTCGTAGTATGGAGACCAGGGTTTCATTAAATCTTTCTATGGTACCATTAGTATAAGATTTATAGGGGACGGAAAAGAGCTGTTGGGCTCCTAATGAGGTATCCAAAATCTTAGCCACTCATAAAGTGAAGTTCTTCCCATTGTCACAGATAAGGACTTGAGGACATCCATGGTGGTTGAATATTTTCAGATGGTCAAAAACGTGATGGTAGCTTTTGCAGTTTGGGCAGGAAGAGCCACAGCTTCAAGCCATTTGATAAAATAATCAATACCTACCAGGATATATCGATTTCCCTTAGTAGTCTGTAGTAGAGGTACAACCACAATTAGTCTTATTGTATGGAAAGTCTGTTGTGGGGTGGTAGGTTGGTATTAATACTTGGCCTTGATGCTTGACTGCTTTTACAGGTTAGACAGGAATCCAGGACTTCAGTTATGGCCTTCATGATGCCCACCCAGTAGTAGCAATATTTAACCACTCTCAGGTTTTTTGTAAACCACCATTCCCAGGATAGTATGAGACTCCAGGATCACAGGTACTC
>JAKSZP010006171.1:0-21108 GCA_022478985.1 Massospora cicadina | reverse complement strand
GCAATGAACTCCTGATTGGGGGGAAACACCAGGATATCATCCATGTAAGCGACCGCGCATACCCCTAACAGGTCCTCAACACTGCATCAATGCGGCGTTGAAAGATAGCAGGGGCATTCTTAAGTCCAAAGGGCATGACCTGAAATTGGAAGATCCCTTTTTGGGTACGGAATGCGGTCAACCACTCTTGTCCCTTCTTAATCCATATCTGATTGAACGCGTTGAGGCAATCCAACTTGGAGAAGACCTTCACCTTCTCCACATAGCATGCAATCTGTGAATCCAAATGGATGGGATGGAGGTCTGGTACAGTAACGTTGTTAAGGTTACTATAGTCTATGCACAGGCGTAAGGTACCATCAGACTTCTCCACAAAGAGTAAGGGGGAGCATACAGGGGAGGTACACTGAAAAATCACACCCTTGGCTAACTGTTCTTTTACCCACACATCCAACGCCTCCTCCTCCCGGACAGTTAATGGGTAAATAGGGGAAGAGATATGCACCAGATCCACTGTGAGCTTGAAGTCACAATCAAACTCAGAGTGCTCATGGAGTGCATTGGCAGATGCTGCATCAAAAGAGTATTCCAAACCCTCCAAGCAAGAAGGTATAGGGATTTCTACTGAGGGCTTCTGCATTGAGGCAAGGATACAAGGGATACAGTGGGGCCAGTGGGGCAAGTCGCCTGGGGCATTTTCTTTGGACAAAGGCACAACAAATGTGTGACCATTCTTCATGGTGAGAGACAAGGTATTCTCCTTCAGGATAGTTCTTACATCAAACTTCCACCACCATTCCACACCCAGAATGATAGGGAACAGGTGGTTTTTGATTTCACTGAAGTGATTAGACAAGTGGTACTTGCCAACCTGATAATCCACTGTTTCAATGATCTTCAGAGTGGAAATACCTTGGAACGCCCCTCCTCTAATCACATCACCTGGCAAGTAACTCAGCTCAAGGTAGTCAGCTAAGTACTGGTCGATATAGTTTCCAGAAGTGCCAGTATTTACCAAAATAGTAGTGGTGAGCTTCCCTGAAGGAAAGGGGAGCGTGGCAGTCAATAGAAAATACCTGGAATGGTCTTTATCTATGGAAGACAAGGACAACACTTCACCAAATATTTCATAATCTGGCTTAAGCCTGTGAACTGAATAGGCTTTGGAATCAAAAAAGGGGGTGGGATATTTGACCACTCTTAATACTGAGGCCACATACCCCATCATGCCTTCTGCAGGTGCATATACTTGATCATATCTAGAATGAAGTTCCTTCTCCACCTCCTGAGTGCACCAGATCATGGTAGAGGTCAACTGTGGGTTCATAGAGGTAATCTGATACACCAGAATAGGGTCCTCATCCAGGCCATATGAACAAATAAATGGCTCAGAGATAGAGTCCATAGTTTCATTATAAAATACATTTTTAGATGTGAATGACCCTATCCCTGGAGCCATGATGGAATGCCCAACGTTATCCAAGGCCAACACCCCCAGGCCTATCTGCACTAATTCTGCTGGCATCATCTGAATGCGCTGGTGATAGAAAATTAATTTATTAAGATAAAATTTAATAAATTCAGTGGAAGGTTGGGGAATCATGACTTTTGGATATCAAAACATCTGAATTCACCGGGTACAAATATGAAGGGTGGATACTCTCCAGTTGGAGGCAACCAAAATAATGCTGAGTTACTCTAACCTTTGGGAAAAAGAGGAAACAGCAGTGCAGCTAATGACAGCTGGGGTCCACAGCTGATGGCCACTGTTTCCACTTTAGAAAAGTTCCACATGGAAAAAGTTTATGCACATAAGAGAAATAGGTTGGTCGACTAATGTAAGGAGAGTGTCTATAACTCTCCAGTTACCAGTGGTGCAGTGCTTGGTGCACAAGACCAACGCCAAGAAACTAGCCATTAGAATCAAATTAATTATTGCCCAGCAGAGGGTGCTAGAGCAATAATAATTTATGCAGAGAAATGCTAGAATTAACCAGCCAAAATTGTCATGGTGTACATGGAGGGAAGGGATAAATGACCCAGGTTGGAGGGTACCTGGGCATACCAACGGTGCACAAGGTGAGAATTGGATTGTGTTTAGGATGGCAAGATTAATGGAGTGTGAGACCTCCTTGAAGAGGTTTGCACACAGGATTGTTAAAAAAAGCATAAAATAAAATGGTATATGGAGTAAAGGTTTATTCAGAAAGTTGCCCAACAAGGAATATTGGCCAGAGAAAATGTATTTAGGCTCAGATAGTAAAATTGGGGTTATGCCACAGTGGGCCCAAGCAACAACTCACCAATAGGGCAATACTTCCATCCAAGTTAGTAAGATAGGCTGAAACCAACTTCACTCAAGTTATCGACTGAAGTTGGATTTGACCCAAGCATATTATTTCATAGAAGGAATATGTTTCAAAACCCCATTCCTCAACTAATCAAACTGAACCATCCACCTTAATTTGGTAAATAGTTTGTTTTAACGCTTGGGCTGCCGTCAAGGGCTGGGCACTCAGCACCCCACTAGGACCAACCTGGGCATATTTTGCCCTTACCCAGCGCTGGTCTAGGGTGTGCTTCAGGTCTGGGAGGCCCTGTAGCTTCACCTTTTGGGCCTCCAAGTGCCCAGCCTTGTCTTTGGGATTGATCCCCACTATAATATCATGTGTACATGACAATAACTATATGAATACACCTTCAAATTTGAATTATTGTAAAATTTATAAGGCTAAAATTTAAACTGCAGTTATAATTTATCAGAATATTTAAATTAAATGTTTGTTACCTGAATTACAAATTTTGAACATACACTTTATGCTAAAATTAAAATATCTAGTTTTTATAGTCTAAAAGAAATAGCAATTAATAAAGTCTTATATATATTATATATATTATATACCATTCATTTTTATTATGTTATTGGGCCAGACAAAGGTAAAATAATTGAGGCTATTGAATTTATAAGTTTGAAGTTTTCTTAACATTCACACCAATTGTATTATCTTATACAAAAATCATGCAAAGCATCATAGTGCTAAAGTAACCTCTCACAATATGCAAAATTATTGAGTGCAACTATTGATATTAAGTTTTATATAGATGGATCATTGCTTTTTTCATAACTTTATTATTATTTCTGTTTTAGCTTTAAAAGCAAGCAAAAACAAGTGTCTATCCCTTCACAAAAAGCTTATACTTTTGTCTTGTTCCTTTTTAATTTGATTGACTTTTTTCTTATAAGCATCACACTAAGATTTATTCAATGACTTTTACAAAATTTAATATACGTTTTTGTATGACTATTATTTAACCATAAAAATTAACAAGCCTTAACAAATAGTTCTTTAACTAATATTAAAGAGATGGCGTTTAGAACGAACCATCAATAAAATTTATGCAAATTTAACCATCCACATAGAAATAAAGGTCGGTATGTCCAAAACATCCTGTAAGACAAGTTAAATTGCTTTAATCTTCTGGCCTAACTTTGAAAGGTAAGCTACAAAAGCAAAGCACACTACTTTATGGCGCAACTAAACTTAATAATCAAATGAGACCGACTAGCAGGAGTATCTAATGGAAACTACTAGTACTTGGAGTGCCCTGTCCTGGAGGACAACTAGAATTTGATGCCAAACTCGAATCAGGAACTGATGTCAAATGAGGCGGAAAAGTAGGACCACTAGTGCTTAAATCTTGTCCAGAACCCCCAGCAGCCGAGGTACCTAAGCCCGGTGGAATGGATGGCAACGGAGAGTCATTAGTGCTTGAAATGGCTAAACCAGGAGGGCCACTAGAAGTCAAAAGGCCTGAGCCAGGTGGTGGCATTAACCCAGGTGGAAAGGAAGGGGGACCACTGGCGTTTGAAGCAGTCGATCCTGGAAGACCTCCAGCAGTTGAAGTCCCCAAGCCAGGCGGCGGCATTAGGCCAGGAGGAAAGGGTGGTGGGAAAGGTGGAAGACTACTGGTGCTTGGAGTATTTAAACCAGGAGGACCTCCAGTAGAGGGCGGTACTAGGCCAGATGGGAAAGGAGGTGGCAAAAAGGGCGGGGCACCTGGGCGCATCATTCCAGGCATGAAGGGTGGGAACGGGATAGGCGGGAGAGGCAATGGAACCCCATCTTTATTCAGAGGTGGTAAAAATTGTGGCGGTGGCGGGAAGTTAGGTAATTGCCCTCTAAGCCCAGGTGGAAAGGGTGGGAGCGCCATCGGCAGATTGTGGGGCACAACAGAAATGGCTCGCCCAAGTCCAGGGATCATCGGGGTTTCAGCACATTCATTATCACCGTCAACTAGGAGGCCTATAATAAAGAAATAAAAATTAAATAAATGAGGGGTAATGCTTATATTATTTTGCTACCTTCTTTGTCCTTATTACCACCTAGTTGGACAGGAACTGGAGGTAGTTGGTTGCCGTGAAAGCGCGCCTCTTTATTTTTATACACTTCCCCTGGGCGCGGTCGTGTCCAGAAGCGTGTTGTGTTATCATTGCTCCCTGAAACCAAATGTGCCCCACAGGATGCCAGTCTAGGCTCCATATGTAATTATCATGAGCAGTTTTAAGCTGTTCGACCGGAGTATCCGAGCTTTTTAAATTAGTCTCAGTTTAGCGACTAGATTACTTGAGGTCCCAAAATAAAATTGCGCCATCTGAGCCTCCAGTAGCGAACAGCCGCTCGTAATGAGGATGCCAAGCAACGGCTGCAAACTATTATGTGAATTGAAGATGCCTTACTTGAAACCTCCTTTCTATGCCCTCGAAGACTGTGAAATTCTTTCATGGCGCGAATATCAAAAACTTTGATCAATTGATCTCGAGCTGTTGTTACGAGCCAGTTTCCATTTCGATTCCATTCAAGGCTTAAAATGCTACTCTTATGATTGTGACTTCAAAATCAGCGATCGGCATCAGCATAAAAAATCTTACAGAGTTGCAAGTCCCTTTCCAGTTTTAGGATCCCACAATTTCAGCATGTGATCGCGACTTCCTGAGGCTATGAGTGATTTGTGTGGGTGCCAATCTATACATTTGACATCCGAAGCGTGCCCTAAGATCACTTCAGCAAGAGGATAGATGGCAACTTACCAAGCAATGTATTCTCAAGGGTTCCTTATTGACTTCCCATACTTTGATCGTACTATCATCTGAGCACGTAGCAAATTTAGCATCTGTGCATGAAAAGCTAAAGGCAATTAATAGGGGAATTCGATTTAAAGCCAACGATAAATCCCGGATCGGGTTCTCATGAGCTTGAAATTCTTTTAGGTTATTCATATTAGACTGCCAATATTTGACGATGCCATTATGTTCAGCCGTGACCATCCAATTATCGTTATGGCTCCATTCCATCGCTCTGACGGCACTTTCGTGCGCCTAGATAAGTTTAACTTGGCTTATTAATAAAGTTTACCTGAAGAATGGTTTCAAAATTGAATGTAAGCCCGTTCCATAAAGTGAACTCTCCAGTAGAGCATCCAGTTATCAAACGCCGCCCCTCAGGTGTCCACTATTAAAACTTAGTTGTATACTCCCAATCAGGTTTCACTACCCTAACGACGTTCGCTGGACACCTGATCTTATTAGAGGAGGTACTAACCCATTTAGTCGTCAGCCCACAAGAAGGACGGCTCTTTTGGGCATTGGGTGGAAGCATCTTAATAGAATGAGGAATTGTGATAAAAAACAAAGACGAATCTGTTTGTTATAAAACTTACATTAACAGCATAAAAAGGATCAGGCTGGAGAATTGTACAATCAAGATTATCTTTAAACCAAGGACGTTTCTAAAGTTATCTATTAAGTCACCTGACTAAGGCAGCAAAACAAAAGAGAATTATGGCAAAACAATTAGTTTTATTTATGAAGGGATGCTTTTTGAAAAGGGGAAACATGATCAGATCCGTGCAAAAATAACTTACTTGGAAAAAATTCAGCTGCGAGGCGTTGTAATCAACCGTTTTGCGCTGAACGGATTTCCGAAGACTTTTCCCATCAAATACTACATCATCTTGGGTTCCGGGACGAGGCTTACGTTGCGCGTTGACCCCGTCGGCTGTCACAGAGTTATTGATTTGGTTCTTGTGTAAGCCCGGTCCAACTGCTTGTCCCTGGTGAGGTTTAATCAGGGGGCTTTGGTACATTTATGGCTTTTAGGCGGGTTTAATATCAGATCTGAAAGATTTTCAAAATATCGCAGTAGAATAAATTAACATAAACTGTCTTGATTTGATAATATCACAATGAAAATGTTTTAGGATGTTCTTATAGAGAATGAAAAGCGATAGAATAAAGAAAATTAATTATAAGATTTTACCTTTATATGCAAAATAAAAAGCCAGTAGTAATTATTTCAAACTTGCAGCCTTGTACAGCTTCAGGTGCAAGCTTGTAGGCCAGTTATAATTTGCCTATAATTGACCATGATTCGGATTTTAAAGTAGGTATTTTTATCTAATGAGAAATCTATTTTCTAATCCGTGGTTTACAGCATCGTAAAATCGGACTCGCTAAAATTTCATATGACGAGATTTGGGGTACATCACGGATATTTGATCAGCCTCAACACGATTAACTGACTAGAAGTGCGGATTTCCCTTCGGTAGCCTACCGAAGAAAACAGTAAATTGAAAATGTTGAGAATGAAAATAAATTTGAATAAAATTAAAGCAAGATTATATAATTGCTTTCCAGAAATATTCTAAAGTTTTAAAAGGTTCAGGGCTAGTAGTAAAAATTCAGATAATATAGTAAAAAGCAAAGTGTTTAAACTGGTTCTCTGGGGAGGATACCCCAGTGGTAGAATAGGGACCTCTACCACTGCCTCCCCGAGTTCGATTCCGATACAGGAACTTTGGGTAGGGGACAACTATAACTGTGTTGGAGTTGCGCACCAATGCCCCGAACCGAGATAGCGAATAGCAAAGGCGGTCCATGGAGTTCCTGGCCTATCATACGCCGCGCATGGAGGTTTTCCGGATTTTATCCTCCTTTCCCATACATTCGATTTCCCCTCAATCGGTGCGGTATCGTCCCCAGGTCGGCCCACCTCGAATAAAAAATAAAATTTAAACTGGTTCTCAACTTTGACAAAATTTGACTATTTATCTTTCTATATATTATCTATATATATTGTTATGAAACTGCTGAGATTGCCAATCCATCAGCAGATAATCCCTCCCTGGTGGTACCCCTCAATCTCATTTATTCATTTTCATCTGATTTTCCTTTGAGACCCCCAAAATCCCTTTCCCTTTAGAAACTTTCTATTGATCAGGTATAAAAGCCAGATCACAAATTTAATTAAATATTAAATATCCTACTTACTTTCAGATCCCCATTTTTTAATTTTTATTCAAGGTGGGTCAACCTGAGGACAATACTGCACCAATGAAGGGAAGTGAAGAAAATGGGAAAGGAGGATAAAAACTGGAAAACCTCTATGCACAGTGTATGATAGGCTAGAAACTCCATAGACCATCTTTGCTATTTGTTATCTCAGTTTGAGGCATTGGTGCAAAAAACCAACACAGTCATAATAATCCCCTACCTAAAATTCATTACTGGTATCAAACTTGGGAGGCAGTGGTAGAGGGTCCATATTCTATCACTGGGGAATCCTCCCCTTCAGTTCCCCATTTATATTATTAAATTTATCACCAATCTGCTAATTACAATATTTTAGTCCAAATGCCCAACTGCATATGCCAATTGACAATGACCGCGATGCCTGATAATTAAGAAATCTGAGGTATTGTAAGCATTGGGAAATACCCCTTGCAGCTAGATTGAAAAAAAATCCCATTCTGAATAAAAAAGGGAAAAAAGCCAGTGGCCATCCCTCTTGTCACCCTGAATAATTTTTCCCAAGTAGTAGATGGGAGGTTGGCAATGTCATATCTCTGTGAATCATGCCTCTTCTGCTCATGCTTACCGCTAAAGAGTTGATAGGCAAAAATTGGGAGCTGTGCTAGGAGGTGGTGGAGGGTAAAAGCTATTGCCAGTGAAATAGGTAGCACATATCCTCAGAAGGGAGGATCTGCAGGTTTGAGTTCTGATGGGGAGGTTGAGTCATTTTCTGCCAAAAATAAAGGGCCATGAGTTAATTTTGGGTTCAAAATCCAGCATCTGCCAGGTTTCTCCTGTGATTTTGAAATCAGCTTATCCCTGACAGGTATGGGCATGGTCAATCCTTTTCCAACTCAATGGAGCTAGTCATATATGGCCTGGCCATGGGTGCAACCTTCCATCTGCTGTAGGCATTGTAGTTATCATGCTAAGCACAGTCATGGTGGAATGAATATTATTGCTAACAAATTTGATACCAATCTTCCTGTTATAATTTTTGATGTTATATAGAAGCTTGCTGAAGGGGATTTGCACAGGGTCAAACCCACTGAGCAATAGGACTGACAATATAAATATTGTCATCCTCAAAACAATGTAATAAACTTAATAAAATGTGGAGCAATTACCCCAATGACACTTCTTTATTTAATTTAATATTTAAAGTGGATCCTCGCTGTTTCACTCTCTTTTTTTCATTCACAATCCTACTCATTTCAATCTTTGTAACTAACTTATATATCAGCAACTTTGGTTGATACTGACCCTTTTGCTTAGACTATTTGGTTATACCATATTTTCATTAGTTCTGGCAGAGTCTACTATTCATTAAATTCTTAATTGCCTTAGTTCAAGGTGATCTACTAATTATTTGTTGTATGTCAACACTGCCTTATTGCCTGATTTGGAGGCAATCCACTGAACATTAGTTCAAAGCTTGATATTGCCCTATAGCCTTAGGATGAGGCGATCTTCATCCATATTATTAAACTACTTGGTTTGGCCAATCTCACCCATTCTGCCATCACTATTTAGGACTTATCATCCAGTTATATCAATACTATGACATTACCCTCCCTTGGCTGGATATAAGGCTCCTATTGTTTATATGTCCAAAGGAACATTGCGTGCACTTGGTTAATGATCTGATTGCTTGTGGGGTCCTTGATAGTATAAGCATCCACACCTATTTTCTCAATGTTTTCAAATGGGCTAATCCAGATGCTGGCCAATTTGTGCTTCCACCCAAACCCATGTTAGTCATGGAATAAAACAATGTCCCCATCTTTAAACTGCACTAGTCTGCTACACTGTACCTGGTCATCAGCCTGATTCTTTATTTTCTTGGCTAAGCTGAACAAGTAATCTTAGGTTTGTAGCTTGATCAGCATGTTTGTCAGGTTGGTCATGCCATATTTACACGAATTAATTGAGGGCACCAACAGTAAAGACAAGGCTGGGTGGCAGAAGGCACAAAAGGTCAAGTTGCAGGACCTTCCTGACTTAAAGCATACCTTGGACCAACGTTGGGTACAATCCAGATATGCCCAGGTTGGTCCAGGTGAGGTGCATAACTCCCAGCCCCTTGTTAAAGCTTTGGTGTAAAAACTATGAGTTACCTTTTAAATTATGACAGCACAATTCAGTTACTCAGTGAATGGAGGTTTATAACCCATTTGATCTACAAAATTTCCAGCTTGGGTCAGCTTCAACTTCAATTAATTGCTTGAGTTCAGAAAATTTTAGAGTATAGTACTCTGTCAGATGGAAGTGTGCGCTTATTGGTGCACCTGGGCTTAGCACCACTTTCAATGATAGATGATTTCCCCATTTTTGGTTTATATAATTCTTTGATACTAACCTTCCTCTTTGGTCATCTTCCTCCCTAATAAAAAACCCCTCATTAGTTTACATTTTATTTATGTTAACTCAGGTGAACCTGTGCATGGATGTCATGGAAATGGCAGAAGAAGTTTAGACTGGCCTGCCAGTTGGGATGCATAAGCACCCAAAAAGCAAGCCAGAATGCCAGAGGCATTGCCAACTAAATGACATTGTATGGAGCTGGGCATTGGGAAACAACAAATTGTTGGTGTAACACAACAGTAAGTATGATCCTGACAATGAACCACAATGAGCCCACTCCCAACCCAGGGGGTCATGCTGCAGGGGTGGGATCACAGAGATGGTTTCAATAAGTTCATCAGCATATGGGGTTATTTCAACCAGGGAGGTAAGGAGGCGGATTCTCTCTTGAAATTGGTGGACATAAGGCCACAAGATTCCCATGTACTGTTGCCATAAGTTCATGATAATGGGGTTATATAGCCAAAAGTATCAGACTCGCTGAATCCAATCAATGATGGAGGGGGCCATAGTGACCATAAGTACTGGTAGAGCCCATCTGGTATACTGACTGACAGGCCACCAGGGAAATGCCATCAGGGATGCAGTCAGAAGGAGTAATACAATAGAAAAATCGTTTTGGTTTTTTGGCAAAAATTTTATTGAAGGGAAAGTAAGAAAATTGACCAACAATTTTCTCAGTGCTATGCAACTGATTAAATAGTGATCAATTGGGGTAGTGACAAGCCAGGATTGGGACCCTCAATTTCACCTAACAGGCAAATTATTTGGGAATGGGTGGGTTTGTTTCTTAGGAACTGACATCAAAAAATTTGGTGGCAGGCCAAGTTGCTGTCAGTTCAACCTTGAACATCTGAACCAAGGCTCAGCTATGTTTCCAACGGTTGGCATGAAAGCATTTGGCCTGATGAGTGATGGGAATCCCCCAAGGCAACCCCACTTAGGGCCAGGTCCATTTGGTTGGGAACAGGTTTGGAACGCCCAACCTGCCCGTGCTCAGTCGCTGGGTCATTTGTTTAGTCAGTTGCATCACATCAGCTGCAACGCTCAAATTGTCAACAGAAGACTTAGAACCCTCATTGATGGCCTCCAATGCTATAGCCTGGCCATCGAGAATGATCCCCAATGACTTTGGTAGAAAGGTGATTTATTCAATTGACATTTTAATTGAATTGTAACTGTCAGCCATTTTGGCCAATACTTCAGTCTTCATTCCTTTACGGCCATTTGAGATCTGAGCATCAACCAGATTGCCACTTGAATTAGATCTGACTGATTTCAATTCAACAATCTTGGCGCAGATTTTACTAATTCCCCATAACAGTTCTGCCAAGGTGAGTGTGGGTGCTGGGGGTGGGATCCAAAGTGGAAGAGCTGTTACCCACCACTCATCTAATATGTGAGTGAGATTGCCCTGAGTAGTGAGGTACCACCATCCTCTTTGATGTCTTCTTACTCGGGAATGGGAAAATGGCCCAATCAACAGCTAGAGGACGTTCCCTGGGACTCACAATGGACCTCTTTGAGGAGGTCTCACATAAGTTTAGCCAATTTATTTGCTTTAAAATTTCAATTGCACCAGGAGCACCGCTGAGCTTGCCTAGTTCCCTCCAAACCAATGCACCCGAGCCCTCTATCCCTGATCAAAGTCTGGATATGGACACTTCTTTTGGGCTCAACCAAGTCTTGTTGTTTATTCAATCTTTATTAATCTGTACCATGCTAAGCACCCTCGCCCTGTGTTATTATAGCTCAAGCACCCTCTGTGGGGCTATCCTTCTCTTTTTTTTTAGTACTAGATGGTCGGGCTATCCTTCTCTTAATACTGACAACAAGTTCCCTGGCATTGAGACGTGCACCGTGCACCACTGCGCTGAGAACTGGAGAGTTATAGACGCTCTCCTGACAGTTCAAGTAGTGTTAAGGATCCATTCTGCTGGTATCTTCCATGCAGGCATAGAGCAATGCGGGTAGAGCTGGGTGCCATCCATATAATAACTGGAAAGGACTCTTCCTCATTGCTGAGTGATAGCTGATGTTGTAGGCAAAGACAGCTGTGGAAAGGAGGGTACTCCAATAAGAGGGTCTATCCCACACCAGCTTCTGGAGTATATTCACCAGTTTCACTAATGTCCCATTGACCCATTTGACCATACCATTTGATTCTGGTTGATATGGGGTCATTAGAACCCCGCGGATGGCCTTCAGTTTGTTGAGCTTGGGTAAAATGTGAGAGGTAAAGTTGGTCTCATTGTCAGTAAGGATGAACTGAGGACAGCCATGCCACTTAATTAAACACCCCATCACAAACTTAGTCACTGTGACCACCCCCGAATTGTGTATTGCCCATGCCTCAACCCATCTGGTCAAGTGGTCAATCACCACCAGAATATACTTGGACAGGTTTTCTCCAGTTGTCAGAGGTCCCACGACATTGATAGAAACCGTATGCCAAGAAAAGTGAGGTTTTACTAACTGGTACAAAGCCTTTTGGTGGAATGGCTTCTCTACTTGGCACTAGTGGCAGAAGGAAATTTTTTTATGCATATCAAAATGCATGCTTTTCCAGCAGTACCAAGGTTACAAAATTTCCAGGGTTTTTTATACTTCACCATGCCTGACTGCTCAGTGTGCACTCATTATAATATTTGGTTGGGCGGAACGCTTTGGGATATTCATCATAGTGTCCCCTATTTGCTTGTATAATTTTTTCATTCTTTTGGAATGTATTGGCCCTTATTGCATCTAATACCTTGATGAATTGAGGTGGTTCATCGTCATATTTTCTGTTAAGCATCTTATCATACATAATGTTGCTCAGATCTTGTGTAACCGCAATCATTGGCAATTTCAATAAGCAATCTGCATTATGGTGTTTGGCTCCAGGACGGTAAATGATTTCAAAATTGTAAGCCTGAAACTTAAGAGCCTATCAGTCCAGCTGCCCCTCAAGTTCTTTGAGGTTCTGCAACCAATGTAATGACGCATGATCCATTATAACTTTAATCTTACCCCATGCAAGTATACCCTTAATTGCTCATAGGCGTATATTACCACTGAGCACTCCCGCTCAGTTACAGTGTAATTACATTCATGAGAGTTCAGAATACAACTACAGTATGCAACCTGATGCTCCTCCCCCATTGTCTTTTTGAGATAGAACTGCCCCAATGGCAGAAAGAGATGCATCCATCTGGAAAATGAATTCTTTTTCAAATCTGGATAATTTAGCACCAGCATGCTGATTAATGCTGTCCAAGTGTATCAAAGCAGCATTGATGACATTATGTTTATTTGAACGTGACATTCTTTTCAAGTAACTCAAATAGTAATCCTTCAATACAGCTGAAGTTGAGGATAAAGTGTCAGTAGTAACTGACCATCCCCAAAAATACCTGTGCATCACGTTTGCTGCTTGGCAGGGTCATCTTCCAAATAGCTTCCACTTTGGCTGTTTGAGGTTGTACCCCTTTGCGTCTACTACAAACCCTAGATACTCCAGCTGGTCTTTGAAGAAGTGGCATTTAGGGGCTTGATCTTAACGTTGTCCTCAGAAAGCTGGCTGAAGACCTTCTCCAGATGGGTAAGATGCTCAGTGAACATATGAAAAAAACATTAATATCTTCAAGATATGTGAGGATGCATGACATCTTCAGGTTACTGAGAATGGTGTCCATGGTTCATTAAAATGTAGACAGGGCATTACACAGCCCTTGTGGCATATGTCTCAGTTAGAAAAGCCCCTTGGGTGTGATGATGGCGCATTTCTCCTGTTTTTCTATGGGCAACTCACTTACCAGAAGCCCAATATCAAGTCTATTGCCAAGAAGTAACAGGCTCCCCCTAATTGGTCCAAAGCATTGTCAATCCATGACAAGGGATATGGTTCCTTCTTAATGATGCTGTTGAGCTTCCTATAGTCTTTTTACTACCCAGTTGGTGCTATCCTTCTTTTTTATAATAAGAACAAGTGGAGCTCATGGACTCTTTGATTGTTTGAGCATCCCTTGCTCCACCAGATTTTTGATCTCCTAAGTAACTACTTCTTCAGCTGCCCTAGATCAACGGATTGGCCAAGACCTGATGTGAGGATGATCCCCAGTGTCCAATTGATGGACCACCCCTCATGCGCACCCTAAATTGTGGTAATCAACAGCAAAAATCTCCTTGTATTTTTGAAATAAAGCTATTGCCTGACCTTTCTGGTCTTCTGATATCCCCATTAAATTTTTGTGTGGTACCATTGACATTATGCCAAGCTGCAGTTTGAAGGCTAGACCAAATTCATCCAGCAACCCAAACTTGTGAACCTGAAGGACCTCCTCAACAGGGGTCAGGTGTAAATACGCTACTATTTGGTGTCAGTGGATTTGCAATGGTTCCGTTTGTAGATTTGCTAGTAGAACCTTGATATCTCCATGTCCCAGTATAATTCCTGGAGCCACGTGGGGCTCAAGCCTCAATTGCTGGTCCAAGCCAATAAATTCCCCATAGAGTCCAAATGGCACTTTTATCTCTAACTTGGTGTTCACAAGCACTTAGTGACTGGGGGATGGACATAGGCCAGCAGCTCTGAGCGACAACCCTTGATGTTTTTATATCTGTTGGGGATGGTATGGGTATAGCTCTTTAATCAATGGTAGAGTACAGGGATCACCCCATCACTGTATGCTAGATTGATATGTCCCGTGTGCACTGGATCCTTTGGCACTCCGCTAGGGGTAAAGTATATTGGGATCCTCTGCCCCAGAATCTCAAAGGTCTCTGCTGTCATATCAATGACGCCCCCAAAGTGTCACATGAAAGCAGTTCCAATTAACAGATCATAATGGTTTTTGGTAGCACTATTGTGAGAGCTACAATGACAATTGACCCAAACTGCAAGGGTAGCATGCTGTACACTCCCTCAGAGTTCGTACTATCTTCTCCAGCGGTCACATATACCATGCAATAATCTACATCAGGTTTTAATGTCAACTTTGCCACCAAATTAGTGGAGACTATGTTGATTGGGGCACACATATCTATTATTTCACGGACTCAGGTTTTGGCTACAACAATGTCACAGCATGTACATTCTGAATAAGAAGAATTTTGAGTGTTTAGTACATGGACAGTTAAGGAGTCTCTGTTTCCAAGGAAACTTGCAATCACTTCACCAACTTTGGGCTATTAGTTGATAATAGTGTTGGCCAGAAGGGTGACGTTTACTCCTTGCAAGGAAGGTGCATCAGTGGATGGGTCCATCTTGTCAGGGGAAACTTGATCAAAAATTTGACAAGTGTTCAGCCTTGGCTGCATTTGAGATTATTCTTCCGTTGCATCCTTGTCTTGTGCTCATGTCAATAAACACCCCTCCAACCAGCTGCTGATATAGGAATGCATCATTGTATGGAGGGACTTCCACTGAATTTATGGTGATAAGTTCAGGTGGGACGTTTGGGATTGGGATAGCGGAGGTAGAGAGTCCCATTTCTACTCCGCTCTGACTTTTCTCTGATAGTACTGGTCCTGCTGTATGTAATGGACCTGACGATTGGGAAAACCTCATGCCAGGTGCCCAGGGCAACCGCATTCAAAACAATTTACCCTGTAGGGCATGCATCCTTGATTATTGTAAAATGGGCCACATCAAAAGTTGGACTGGCAATGGTAACTTGGTTGAGGGCAAGACACATAGTGATAACAAGGTCAGGGGTTAATGAACAGACTCTGAACAGGGTGGAATAATTCCCCCAAATAAGAAGGTCCAGTGACAGATGTTGTAGGCTTCCGCTCTGTATGGGAAGGGGTAAAGGTAGCAGATAGACGGCGTAAAACTTGAACATTCTTGAGCAGGGGTACGCCATCCTCTAAAAACGGAGCCATGAAATTGTAAAGCTCATGGTATGGCTTCACTGCAGAGGTCATCGCAATTCCCACATCAGCTTTAACTAGAGTGCATGTTCCTATTAGCACATGAGCTTCCGTTGTAAAGCAGTATGCAAACTCATCTAGAGTCTCATTATGATGAACCCCTATAGCCAAAAACTCAGCCTTCCACCATACGTCTTGGCAGTGCCTCCAAACAACTGCAGCACAATCTCTTTCACCTTCTGATATGAAACAGAGCTGTTTGAAAGATAGCAAGTAAATTAGTTGGCACTCCCAACATTCAGGGTGGATATTAGTATTTTAGCCTTATGCTAATCTGAGACTCCTTCTGTCACAAATTCAAATCATTTAAAGAACACATTAATGTTACATTGCAATCAAATGTGGGTAGCTTGTTGATGTAGACCTCCTCTTCCCGATCATAACTTCAAACCTGTGGAGTGTAGGTCTCTTCAGTTAGAAGGGCTGCCATTAAATGGAGATTTTGCTGAGTTAGAACCTAATCATCCTCAGAGCAGCTCTCATGAGTTGAGCAACTCACATCAGTCTTGTATTTGGCATAAAATGGCCATTTCTGAGCGACCCCATTTCCTTATGCTTCCCAATGTGGATGAGGCAGCCATAAGGTAGGTTGCAACTTCCACACCATTCAGTGTAACCGCTCAGTAGTGTCATCCAAGCAATCAGTACGTTGCCTGTTTAGTTTTCCAAGTATCTATAACTGATTAGCCATATTTTCAAGTTGCTTCTTAACGTTATCATGCTCCTGAAGGAGCTCATCTTATTTCTTGATCATGGTGTTCATAACAAGTTTGATTTTAGCAGCTTATGCAAGCACAGCAGATTGGGACAATTCCCTTTATTGCAAGTCTAAGACGCCATGGCTGGCAACTGGATAGTATTTTAAATTTTTGTGGTTGTTCAATGGGAACCCTGTAGTGAGCAACACTGTTATAGAACTTGTTGGTATATAAGAGATTAGCTCAAGGGGATTTGCACAGGGCAAACCCAATGAGCAATAAGACCAATGATATGAAGATTTTCATCATTGAAATAATGTACAAACCTAATAAAATATGGTGCGATTGCCCCAGCAATACTTCTTTATTTAATTTAATATTTAAGTGGATCCTTGCTGTTCCACTCTCTTTTTCCTATTCACAATCTTCCTCATTTCAATTTTCATATCTCACTTATATATCAATGACTTTGGTTGATACTGACCCTTTTGCTTAAACTATTTGGTTACACTGTATTCTCATTGGTTCTAGTAGAGTCTGCTATTCATTAAGCATGATGCCTTAGTTTGAGGTGATCTACTAAATTATTTGTCATATGTCAACATTGCCTTATTGCAACGCTTTGTAACTAAGTGGTAAAACGTTTAGTTTGCAAAGCTGATGACCCAGGTTCCAATCCTCTAGGGTATGCATGTATTTTTACCACTCTAGTGCATGTTTTGGGTTCAAAACCTGTACTAGATAGAAAATTCTCAGTGTGGTATATTCATACCAAGGTCAACTCACCTCAAATATTTTTTAACATTGCCTTATTGCCTGATTTGGAGGCAATCACTGAATATTTGTTTGAAGCTCAGTATTGCCTTATTGCCTTATGTCAAAGCAATATTCATCCATTTTATTAAACTACTTGGTTTGTCCAATATCACCCATTCTGCCATCACTATTTAGGGCTTATCATCCATTTATATAAGAATCACAACACTGCCCAATCAGGTATGGTCTGAGTCAGTATTGGAAAATATTTTAAAAATCATAATCTGCTGAAATTGAAAGTGAAATGTTCTTGACAGCAGTATATTTAGTTTAGTTCCACATTTTGTGAGCATTTAGGCAGAGGTCACCAATAAGTACCGCTGTCACTCCATTTTTGTCAGGGAAACTGGAGTGCAGGAGGTCGCTGAAGGAAAAGCACCATTAAAAATGTGCAACAACAAGGCAAAGTGACCCAAAAAAGAGAAAGCAATGTCTTAGGCGATCTCAGTTATGTTTCCATATAAATTTGGTATACAAAACGCACACCAACAGATGACAACCATCAGGGACATGAGCCCTGAGAGCTGAGGAAGGTGGCATAAGACTGCTGTGAAAAATGGCAAATTAAGATGCAGCAAAGTTGGAAGATTAGTCCACGGTGTGGGAGGTGGGTTTATGCCCAACTTGGGAGTTATACCAAAGTGGGCAAAGGACTCTGGCCATCACGAAAATTCAACAGAGGTATTCTTGTGAAATATCAGAAATTTATGGTAAAGCTTTGCTCAAAAACCTTTAAATTTTATTAATTTCAATTGAGTATCTGAGAAAAGCAAAGCCTTTATCAGTTAGGGTCTAAAAATTTAAGGGAAGGTTTGTGATGATTATTTAATGATTATGAATTACCAAGCAATTGCTCAAATCTAATATGGCTGTAAAATTTCCGCCTTGCAATGAAATAAAATTTTGCAAATTTGGCTGAATTATGTAACTCTGTATCGTGTGCTTTTCCAGATTTTGGGGCCAATTTTCATCGGATTTTCTGCCTCAGATGAACCATTCTCCTCAGCCCTAGATGGCAAATCCAGAACCCATTTTCTGCCAATGACCCTAGAGTGGTCATCTGTGCATTTCAGAGGTTCTGGCCTTGGCTCCAAGGGCTTGATTGACTTTGCTTTGGAGTGGCGTTCAACACCAGAAAATATGTCACTAGCAGTGATAGGAACATCAGTAATTCAGCAGGATCAAATCCTGATGAAACAAATAATAGATCCTAAGGAATTACACCCATCATTAGTTACCATATAGAATGATAACTCCCACATCCGCTATGGTGAATCACCCCCAATAAACAAAGTAGATAATATAATTGATTAAGTTGGATTATGTGGGCATACTGAAATTTCAACAACTATTATCTTAACAAACCTCTTCATCATTACTTCTACATCCAACCATAGCTGATATTCTGGCCTTGACAGAAATATGGCTGGTTGAATCAGATCTTCCTTTGTTAAGTTTGATTTGGCAAATTGCCACCGATGTTCCCTATATATGGTACTCCCAGACCCTCTGTTATATCAGACCTTTCTGTCAGAGTTGTGACTAAGTGTTATAAGACTGGTCTTTTAATCAGGGTGTTAAAACCCGTGGCTGTCCCAGAAAGCCATGGCATAGACATTCAGATGAAGCTTAGGTATGAAAAGCTTGTTGGTTAAAATGGGGCAAGTAATGGTTCACAAGATTACCTGGTGATTTTACCACAAGCCAAAGGGCTGTATTAGGCGTAACTCCACAACCTGTAGATGTAGTAAACAAGCGTGGGAGGGGCAGAGTGGATAATATCCCCTGGGATCTGAAGTTGAGTGTTGTATTTGACTCAAATGCAGTCATAGTAACAAAAGTGAGGTTATTTCTTAAACCAAATTTAAATCCTAATTTACATTGTCATCATCCCAGTGTATTGATGGATCAGATGAGCATATCATTCACAACATGCATGTAGACCATGTGGTCAACAAGATGGCATTCATAATTCATGTATTTTTGGACAGGAACCACAGTATAAAGGGTGGTGGTATCTGTGGAGGAAAATTGAAATTTGGTTATTTTAAAGAGTATTTATCATAGAAATTAAGCTAAAAATGAATTGATGACTAACCCTATTGAGGCCACTAACTTATATACTAGAAGGGTGGGATATGGGAATGGTGTGGTGACAGACCAGTGCAGGATAGATGGAAGCCCATTGATTGGAATATACAAGCCTCTAAAATAACCTTAGGGGCTTAGTTGGATTTGAAAACCAATGCCATGCAATCTACCAGAATGGTGGTGACATCGCTAAGCAAATTTAAAATGCTGATGCAATCTGAGGGATCCTCAGATTTGTCAGAATTCTGATTGTTATGGTTTTCAATCCTTGGTGGTACCCTGGAGGCATTTTTAGCCTTGGAAGTACTTTAGAGCATTAGATCACTAATTTGTTTTCAAATTGGTTTGTGTAGTTCTAACTAGTATTTTGGTTCAGAATGTTTGGATTAGCTGATATTATTATATTCTTAATAGTTTTATCCTTCTTTGGCACATTGGTGGAATGGAAAGGTTTGATGGTTGCTGAAGGGAAGGCGCCATAAGGTATTCCCTAGCTTAATATCTTTTTATTAATTTCTTTGATGATATTTAAGAGAGTGGAGATTAAGAGTACTGGTAAGTGAGCTATATCACTGAGGGGAATGCCATGACTCAGCGCTCATCCACTACATGAGTTAGGTCATTCTTCTGCACCAAGGTGAGTTTGGAGCTTATACACTGTCTTAGTCCTAAAGGGTGGTGTAACAATTGGTGATTGTACATGGATTTCCTAAGGTTGGTACTTACAAAAATCCACTGACAACAGTTGCAATACTAATTTTTCCAACTCAAAGAAACTGTCAAGTCAATTAATCTTGTTATATTTTAGTAAACATTTATATTTCTGGCAGGTTTCTATTAAATGTAGGTTCCCTCATTTATTGGTGGATGATTGCCAGGACACAGTAATTTGTTAGGCCTTATTGATGCCTACTTTATTACTAATTTGTATAGCTCTTTCTGGGCTACTACTTAGCAAGTGAGGAAGTGTTCTCTTTTCCCTCATTTAGAACTCTACCTATTTTAGTTGGCCATATAAATAAAACACTTTGGAAATAACATTTTTATAAATTTATTTTATTTAGATTTATCATTTCTGAGTCCCTGGTATGGCTGTCCAACTCAGGGGAAATAACAGTTCCAGCTAGCCATGAGTGTTCAGCGTTTTTGCCTTACAACTAGGAGATTTGTGAAAGGATAGTGGAAGGGTGACATTCCAAGAAGCTAAAACCAGGAGTAGGCCATGTGTTGTGTGTGCACTCTGGGAAGCCCACCAGGTGACAGAGGCTGGTGGCATATTGGACGTCTGCTGCACTTCAGCCAAGGTGAGGCATATATCTAGTGTATGCTATGTATGCTATTTTCTCAGAATATCAATTTTAGCAATAATAATAAACTTACAATTTTATTATAGTTTGGCCATCCATTTTTGGTTTCTGACACAACCTAATCTGCCAGATGATCGAGGCAACCCTCTTCCACTGTAGGTTTGCATATGTCAAGTTAACAAGTAAGGTCTTGTAAGCCTTGTTTGTTACAGGTGGAGGGTTCCCCCTCAGGACTTATGCTTCTACTCAGTAACAGAAAATTCATAGCTTGCTGTCATGGAAACAGCAGAAGAAGTTTAGACTGGCCTGCTAGTTGGGATGTGTAAGCACCTAAAAAGCAAGCCAGCATGCCAGAGGCATTGCCAACTGGATGATGTGATATGGAGCTGGGCATTGGGAGATGACGAATCATTGATGTAAGACAACAGTGAGTATGATTCTGAGAATAAACCAAATCGAGCCGTCCAAGACCCTGGAGGTCTTACTGCAGGGGGCAGAGCCACAGAAATAGTTTTAATAAGTTCACCAGTATACAGGGGCTGGTTTGACTGGGGAGACAAGAGGAGGA
>JAKSZP010006170.1:0-21163 GCA_022478985.1 Massospora cicadina | reverse complement strand
GGTCATAAATTATTAAATACAATTTCAGGTACCATAAATTCAACTTCCCAATTTTTAATGGGGGCGACTAAAAGCTCCAATTGATTGATTACTCTGAGGTCCTGCAGTGCCTTATTCCTCATAATGTGAAATATTGGGCATTAATTTAATCCACTTGATCAAATTCATTGAGACTACCTTCAAAGTAGATCTAGTGTCAATAATAGCTTTAGCATTAATTTGATTTACTGAAAAATCAATACAGGTGATATATTTCCAAAATGAGAGGTTAAGTTAACAAGAAGGGCAAGGAATAGGTTTGAATGAATATCTTTATTATACTCTACAGAATTTTAATGTTTAACTCTCTTTCCACTTGGCATAACTTTCTGAGCAAAATTACACTAATTAATATAAAGCAAATCCTAATCACCCATTTTAGTTTAGTTCTGATGTCCTTGGATTCTCCGCTGGCTGCTCCAGTGTGGGGCAGTGGCGAAACTCCCCTGCCATTTTCCATCTGGCAGAAAAACGTGCTCAGCTGGTTTATCCAGTCATTCCAAACCCATGAGACGATTTGTTCCTCCCAAGGATCTTGACGCCCACCTTGCTCATACCCAAGCGATACCTCACTGCCCCCTGGCGCTTCCCCAGAGCAACATGCACTACAGCCTAAGGGTCAAATATGGGAAACTATTCCCATACCACAACCAAGCCATTATCAAAATGGCACAGGCAGTGATGACACCCGCCGTATTTTTAGATTTTCGCCCCTACAAGGGGTATTTCAACCTCAGCTTTACAGGTGAAGCCAACGCTGCCACTGCAGCAACTGTGCCCCAGTATTCCAGGGCACCCTTCTCCCTACAACTCAGACCCAGCTCCCAGTGGACACCACTTTGGTGGTCCAGTTTGCTGGTTTGCCCACCCACCTCCCCCTGAAGTGCTCCACCAGAAGCTGATGGACAGTTTGGCGGCCTATGGCTCCAACCTCATCATACAATTTATGGTCCCAAATGGGGCCACACAACTCGCTGGGCCTTGGGCATATGCCACAATCAGCCCTGAATTTAGTAAAATCGCTGTATCAATTCCCCCTTGCACCGTTATTCCTTCAGTGTCTGACCATCTGTTTTGGGCCTGCGTCAAGGGTGGGCAGATGATCTGTCCATCATGTTTCAAGTTGGATCACTTGAAATGCAAGTGCCCCTCCTTAGCCACTTCTGACAGATCAGATGACTCGTCCGCTGACCTCCAATCTGCTGCCCACCCCATACAAGTTCCAGTATGGGGCACAATCTTACCTCCCCCTCCCCCTAAACTGGAAGCTGCAGCTGCACCTGCAGCCACCAATCAGCCTCCGCCTTGCCCCAATGCCACAAATAATTCCTCCAATCAAGCATTGGATTGGATCCCAGTTTGTCCCATGCTTCCTCAAAAAAATTAACCAAACCTCAACTGTACGCTGATTCCCCAATTAAATTCAACCAAACCCCATGGGCGTTATTGGCTGAAATTGACGAATCAGGTAAGTTCATTGAAGAACTATCTCTGCAAATTGAGCAGTTTGTTAATGCAGAATGGGATGGCAAATACCCCCCTTGACCATATACCCCACAGCCAAATGCCAAATCATTTTGCAGTGATCACCAGCTTGCAGTCAAAGCAGCTGAAACACCAGATTGTCTCCCCCTTTGTAAAGCTGTTGCCAAATCAGTGGCGATGCTCACAGGAGGAATTCCACCTCCTGTTATCCCCAAAACTCTTACTCAAAAGAGTAAAATCACAATATACAGTTGCACAAAAATGTCACTGATGCTTTTCAGAACGTGGCAACTATATCATGGAACCCAAAAGCCAAAATTACCCAAACCAACATTGCCACATTCGTTAAACTCCCAGATGCCCACATTAAAGCTGAAAAAGCTTTAACTGAATATATCAGTGCCATTTACCTAGCTGGCAATTTCCATGAAATACCAATTATTAGCAATATCAAACCACATGCCGCAGATGCCTCAACGCCATTACTGTCCGCCTTGACATGCACTCTACTATGGGAGGAAGAAGCTGCTGACAAAGATGAGCCCCCTGACCCCCTCCCCTTTCACCATGGAGGGATAAGCGGTTCCTGCTGCCCACCTGGTTGGTTGTTTTGTTTGAAATGTTTCACTCAATCCTCTCACTTGGGCGTTTTGTTTGAACCAATTAACTACATTAGTTTTTTGGTTTTTAGTTTTATTTTGGTAATGTTCGTCCCCTGGTCAGCTTACTTCAGATAATAAAAGGATTTCGATGTTCCTGCTGCATACTCATATTGTTATCAAGATGATAAATCTTATTTAGCTTTACCTTTTTGCTTATTTTTCATCAGCTTCCTTTTTATAACAATGGTCTTCTATATGGAAGTATTGGTGACAATAAATACACTGAATAGCTCTAGAATTTTCAGGCACTGTGTATACTTTATGATGACTGGGTCTTGAAGAGTCATAGATTTGGGGTTTTTTAGAAAATTGAGGAGGCAATTAAACAAGACCTCCTTTATGTCTAATATACTTCTGGAGGTCTTTTTACGATATAAGGTAGACTTGCATCTGAGCACTAGAAGTAAAAGCAGAAATAACATCAGTAATAGCATCATTTAAATTTAACCAGCCACGTGGTACCAAATTCTGAGCATCCTAATAAAATTGATAAGTAAAGTCTTTGATAGTTTTATTTTGATGGGGCTGTGTGCCCATAAAATCCTGTTTCTGAGGGGATAAGCTTTGTTTACTCCCAAATTTTTTTATCAATGCTTTCTAGACCTGGTACCAATTAGAACATGTCATCAAATGAGGTACCATGATATCTTAGGCTAATTAAGTAAGACAATTTGGTTAATAATTCGTTTTTGGTGGTCCATGGCCTCACTCAGAGCCTTCTTATATAAATAGAGGAAGGGGATGATACTGCTTCCCCTGGAGAGAATTTATCCTTGAATACAGGGTCAAAATTCATAGGAGCATTGGCTGATAAAACATGCACTCCAGGCTGTTCTGATTGAGTGAATTGTAAGAGTTAGAGTCAGAAACTTGGGAAGAGTATTGAGGATAGAAACCAGCTGCATTGGTATGAAATTCTTTAATATGATAATTAAGATCAGAATGCCCCACTTTTTCATCCAATCTGTGAGATAACTCGAAAATTTGCTCCTGCTATGCATGGTATTTAAATTCTGAAAGTTTCAATATTCATTCGAAGCATATCCCCTTTATGTTCACAGGCTTGTAATTGGATTTTAGTATCCTTTTCCCTTTTATCCAGATTATTTAAACCGTCAGATAAGGATTGGAGCGATAACATGGGATCAATAGGTACTCCATTGAGAGTTAAATTACACTCCTTGGCAACTTTATGAAACTGCTCATGCAAGCAGTCTATCATGCTCAATAGAGTTTCAGCTAGCTGAAGGGATCCTGGATGCCCATCAGCACCAGGAGGTCCATAAGGCCCTTCACCCAGTTAGCCCATGAGGTCCTTCAACACCAGTAGGACCTTGTTCCCCCTGAGAACCCATAGTTCCCGAGTTTTTTTTCTAATTTGCTACTTGAGATTAGATTCCATAGTATATTTTCTCCAATTGATAGAGGCATTTTTTAATTTCCTTTTACATCAATTGATTATGATTAGAGAGTTGGGAAAAAGTGTCTCTCCATTCAACCTGAATTTCCTGGGCTAGCTTTATTAACTGTGAGCCAAAAAAGTTTATATTCCGTGATCAAGATGAACAAGTTGTTGATGCACTTCAATAAGAAGATTTTGATTAATAATATTTGTGTCACGATTATCTTTACTAAACTTGGAGGCAGACTTGAAGAGCTTAGAGATATAATTATCCAAGGATTGTAATCCTTCTAATAAATTAAGCATCCCTTGATAATTCATTCCTACTACTTGTAATAAGTGGTATAAAGTAGGGTGTACAAAGTGATGTAATATTGCTCAGTACCAATCCCCAGTAATTGATAAGTTTGATATAAATCCCTCATTGTAGAGGGTACAGAGTTAGTCTGAGATTGAGTAGATTGGATTCCAGAAATTAAAACCCCATCAAGCATCTGTTTAATGTTTTTTCTTAAAACCTCAGGCTGTATTTGAAAATTCGTCATAAAGCTTAGTTTGGGACCATAAAATTCTAAATTGGCACGGATTTACATGTAGAGAATACCCTTGGGATTTAAGTTCTAGTGGAATGGACCCATCATAAAATAATGCCTAGCTCATGGTCTTGAGACTCTTCAGGCGAAAAAGGAGAATCCATATTAGTGATAGACATTTTCACAAAAGAGTAACTCAGAGAGCACCTGTAGTGAGCACCACTTTTTGAAGTTTTGAATTGCACTTCTGAAATGGATAGGTAAGCCTTAAAATTACTTTATGGAAACTCCAAAAAGATATGAAAGATAGTAAATATAAGGTTGTAAATGGACCTATTTCTTATTTTTAAATGGATTGAATATTTATAGGTTCTAAAGTATTTTGTGGTTTATCAGATATTTTTAATAGCTGAGCGATTAAATCTTCTGATATCACCAGATCAGGATAATCACGACCATTCTTATTAGACTTGATAAGAATAAGTTCATTGAGTTCCCCCTCCAATATTATCAGTAGAATATTTGGGATAAAGGTTTTAAGAACAAAATAATTTATTAAAATCCTGACACCTGAATTTCTAAAAAGTTAGGGAGTTCTGTTGGACAGTAAGTGCCATTCTTATTGTGGACATGACTATTTTAAATTTTATTTGAGGTGGGCCGACCTGAGGATGATACTGCACTGATTGAGGGGAAACCAAATGAATGGGAAAGGACGATAAAATCTGGAAAATCTCCATGCGCAGTGTATGATAGGCCAGGAACTCCATGGACCGCCTTTGCTATTCCCTATCTTGGTTTGGGGCATTGGTGCGCAACGCCAACACAGTCATAGTCGTCCCCTACCCAAAGTTCCTGTATCAGAATCAAACTTGGGGAGGCAGTGGTAGATGTTCCTATTCTACCACTGGGGTATCCTCCCCTTGGACATGACTATTGGCAAGAGCATTAGGAAAGTGGAATTCACTACATATAAAGACAAAGTTTAATAGTACTGGATATTGGCGCTCCAGGAAACATTTTGTATTCCAATAATATAAAAAAGGTTTGAAGTATGCACCTCACATCAACTATCAGGACAAGTTCAGAACTGCTGATCCTGAGTCAACAAAATCACTAAAAGCTTGTTATGTATTACCTTTGCTATTTGGACGCATTTACTTGTCTGTCCAGCTGTGGTGCTTGAGAACAACAATTACAATTTCCTTATAAGAACATAGTTATATTTATTCAGGGAAGGTCGACCAGGGGACAAACACTTCCGTTATAGTGAAAACTAATGAAATTTGACAAATAAAGACACCCCAGAGGGTTCAGGCCCCTCTTGTTGTCTCCAGGATCACCAAGATTAGGACGGTAGGGAAGGGGGTTATGCTGGCTTATTCTTGGATGCAGCATGTGTGAAGGAAAGGATCAACTTTTAGGAACCATATGGGGAACCATGTGTTGATTGTCCTTCTGTTATGGGGGGTCATATGTCCAAACAGCCATGCTTGGAAATGTTCCAATATATGGCTGTGGAAGCGATGGATGGCTTCTTGGATTGTTGGCACTGCTCCTGTGAACGATTCCAGTACCATTGTATGTATCATCCATAGTGCTATTGCTAATATTAGTGCTCTGAGAGATGGGTGGATAGGAGAATCCGTATTTTATAGCGAACATGTTCCTTGCTAAGCTGAATGGATTTCTGTTTTCTTGGCGGAAAAGGCGCATGGCCTCTTTCCATACCACCACTGATGTTGGGCATTGTTCTAAACGGTGGGCTAGGCTTCCATACTGACCACATATTGCACATGGGTGTGATTAGCGTTTGACCGTTCAGCCATTTGGTATACTCTCATAATGCACCTCCATACATGTGCTCTTATCCTGGGTTGGAGTAGAAAGTGATGTGTGTATCTCCATACTCTTCTTTGGGTCTCAAGGCTGTATGGTATATCCATATTGTAAGTCTTGGGGAACATCCTTTAGCTCTCAATCAGGCCATCTTCCCGTTCCCAAATAAAAAAGACACCAAAGAGGATGGCGGTACCTCTCATCACTCAGGGCGACCTCGCTCACATAGTAGATGAGCGATGGGTAACAGCTCATCCACTTCGAATCCCACCTCCAATACCCACACTTACCTTGGCAGAACTGTTGCGGGGAATTATTGAAATCTGTGCTGAGATTATCAAATTGAAATTGGTCAGGTCTAATTTGGCTGGCAATCTGGCTGATGCCCAAAATTTGAATGGCTGTAAAAGCATGAAGAATGAGATATCAGCTGGATCGCCTGATGGTTCCAATTCAATCTCCAGACCAGTTGAACAAATATTGGGCACTATCAATGAGGGTTCAAAGCCCTCAAATAGTAATTTGGGCGTTGCATCCAATGTGTGCTGTTGAAAAAACGAACAGTTAAAAGACTGAGCGCGGGCAGGTTGGCTATCCCAAACCTGTTCCCAACCAAATGGACCCATCCCTATAAGGGATGGCCTTGGAGGATTCCCATCACCCGTTGGGCCAAACGCCATCATGCTAATTGTTGGAAATGTAGTCAAGCCCTGGTTCAGACGTTTGAGGCTAAACTGACAGAGACTCGGCCTGCCGCCAAATTTTGCAATGTCAGTTCCCAAAGAATAAACCCCCCATTCCCAAACAATGCGCCAGTCAGGCCAAATTTGTTGGGTCCTGACCCCATCCTGTCACTACCCCAATTGACCACTATTTAATCAGTTGCATGGCACTGAGAAAATTTTTGGTTGATTTTCTTACTTTCCTTTCCCAGTAAATTTTTGCTGAGAAATCAAATTTTATCTATTTTCCATTCTGACCGCATCCCAGATGGCATTTCCCTGGTGGCCCATCGCCCTGAACTCAAGGTGGGCTTTACCAATTCTTTTGGTCACCATGGCTCCCTCTATCATTGATTGGGCCCAGCGAGTTAGACACTTTTGGTCTTACAACCTCGCTCTTATGAATTTCTGACAACAACACATGGGGATTTTATGGCCCTATGTGCAACAATGGATAGAGAGATCCCATCTCCCTATCAGCCCCAATGAGTTGGCCTCTCAAACCAAGAATCTCGTCAAGACTATCCCAGTAATTCTACCTCCTGCAGTTAGAACCACTGAGTTGGGAATGGGTTCAGTGTGGTTTGCTGTTGGGACACTCCTTACCCTGTTGTTACACCACCACTTCATGGTATCACATTTCCCAGCTTCATATCAAGTTGTACGGTCAGCAATGCCTCTGGAATTCTGGCTTGCTTTTTGGGTATTCACACATCCTGACTGGCAGGCCAGTCTAAACTTCTTCTGCCATTTCCATGACATAATTGACCAACCATTACTTCCAGCCACTTCCACCTTGATTTCCAAATTAGGCGCCGCAGTGGTTACCCTCTATTATATGAATGTACAATCAGTTTTGTGCTGTTTGTTGTTCGTTTGGTCACTTTCTGACTTCAGGAGAAGCATCCGCTCTATTTTGGGAAGCTTTCTTCAAGCCACCCAAGATGTGCAGATTGCATCTTCTCTTACTTCCTCCAGACCGGGAAAAGGATCAAGTATCCCCCTCCCAAGGGATTGCCAATCAGGTTCTTGATGCTCTCACCGAAGTACAAATGCAGACAACAATTGCACTCAGTAACACTTCTGTGATATCTCATGCCCAACAAGGTCTTGCGTTGTTAGACGCTGTGGATGGAGATGCCCGCCGTTGGGTGAGAAGCCTTTTGAGTTCTTCCTCACAAGAAGGAGACTCCATTCTCCTGGTGGCTGTTGTATCAGCTGCTTTAAAACCCTATATGTCCCAATCAGACCACTTATTTAAACTACTTTTAACCATGGCTGAAGCCCCTTGTTTGGCTTCTCTGATTTCTACAGAATTGAGCTGGCTTCCACGTCAGGCCTATCTATCAATATGCTTCAGGCAGTCTTTAGAGCGAGCTTGGATTTGGTTTCCACTCATCATGTGGCCTGGTCTACTATCCAGGAATCAGTAAATCAAATATGTGCCACCGCAGCTACTATCAAAATGTTACCTCACCACGCTTCCCCATATCAGAGGGGGAACTTTATGATAGGATTTCCTGACAAAGATGTAGACGGTGCGCCTGATACCAGAATAGCAGTTGAAGTGGGTTCTAACCCTGCCATAACCCCCGAGTCCAAGTTGGCGTTTCTGGAGTTAACTATGAATGATTCTGTTCAAGCCCATATGGAAGAAATGATTTCTCCCGCTCTTGTACTTCCAATTTTTGCCCCAGCTAAGAACCCTGACCCTGGTCCTGACATACCCGTTATTTCTTTGGTCATCCATAAGTCAGATAAATCTCCCAATAAACAGAATTTCGCTTATTTCCTTATCCCTATGAAAATCAGAATCAGTCCACATCATGTCTCCTTTGAAGCTCTGGTGGATACCGGAGCAGCGGGGAACTTCATGAGCGTCAAGTTGGCACAGCGATTAAAATTGGGTTTGGATGTGGGTTCCTCAGTAATGGTGGCCTCTTCTGCCTTACCAGTCTTCATATGTCGTTTGCCAGACAATACACTTCTCAATCCACCAATATAACTTCTGCAATCGTTTTTTGGCCATGCCAAACTTGGTATTCCTGGTGATCCTGGGTGTGGGATGGTGGCGTCAACAATATGAAGATTCATTTAGAGTCTAATACATTGTCGTTTACCAATGATGATTCAGAGGGAGAGTTCCCATTGATCAACACCCTCAAAAATACAAGGAACCAGCTCTATCACTACCTTAGTTACCTCCGTGGGCATTCCAGTCGATTTTCCCTAAAGCTTAATGAAATATTGGGGAATTTTGACATGGAAAAAGTGGACTGACTGCCAAAACATACTAGGTATGATTGTGGATTTTGGACAACCGTGGAATTGGTGAACATTAACTGCCTGTTGTATCCTCATACAACGGAGGAAGAGGTTGCACTCAATACCTGGTTGGACGACATGTTGAAAAAAGGTTGGTTGTTCAAAGAAACCTACCCCGTCGCCTCCCTATTATCTTTGTAAGAAAATTGGATGGATCACTTTGTCCTTGCATATATTACGGGTCACTTGAACAATATAACAGTTACAGATCCCTATCCATTGCCTTTAGAGCAGACAATCAGTCAGGCAATTGCCAAATCCTGTATGTTTTCAAAACTGGATCTGTTGAATGCTTTCAACCAAATTTGGGTGATGGAAGGACAGGAATGGTTAACTGCAATCCAAACGAGGTGAGGATTCTTCAATTTCGCATAATGCCCTTTGGGTTGAAAAATGCTCCCACTACCTTTCAATGAATGATTGACAACGCGTTAGGGGATCTCCAGTTCTCTTGCGCTATTGCATACATTGATGATATCCTAGTTCATTCCCCAACTCCTGAACAACATGCTATCAACTTGATAGCGGTGGTGGTTGCTTTGCATAAAGCAGGGCTGTTCCTCAAAGCTTCTTAAGTGCGAGTTTTACAAGAAAGAGGTCACATTTTCTTTGAAACCTGGTTCTCAAAGAAGGTGTCGCTATCCCTCCCAACAAATTTTTTGTGAACTGAGAATGGCCAACTCTGACTACACAGAAGCAACTTTTGGAGTTTCTTGGGAACTATCATTTTGAAAAAAATTTCCACTTTCCCAGTTAGCTGCTCCCTCCATCCCTCACTGGAAAAAAATGTACCATTTTGTTGGACCCCAAATGCCAGCAGGTGTTACAAGTCAATCAAGGAGGTGTTCGTGTCTCTCCCATTTTGAAACATGCCAATCCCACCAAACCGTATATCATCACATGTGATGCTTCATCAGTAGCAGTGGCGCGGTGCTGCTTCAGGACCATGATGGTATTGAACATTGGTCGCTTATTTTTCTCAAAAATTCACCACTACGGAGCAATGTTGGGCCATTTACAATAAGCAACTGGCAGCTGTTGCATGGGCTTTAACTCATTGGCAATACCTGTTACAGGGTGTTAGGTGTCATGAGCTAACAGTTCACATGGATCACCAGGCTCTCTTGTATTTCCGCAAACCTCAAAATTAGCGCACTGGCAGGCCCAAACCTATTGGGACCTGTGCCTTTTCAACTTTAAATACAAATTTGTCAAGGTGCGCTCAATGTCCTTCCTGACTTCCTAAGCCATAGCCCAGCTCACTGTCCCTTAGAACCTGAGGAAGTGGATCTCATTACCGTGATCCCTGCCACTCAGATTCTATCAATTGTTCCTTCCGTTGTTTCCTCTGTCGCATTATCTCCTGATGATCTGTTACTGGTCCAGGTGCTAGCCGGTCAAACAGCCTGCCCTGAGGGTGTGGAGTTGGTTGAGCAGTTGACTCACTTGAGTCTCAAACACTCCCTATACTCCTTAAAAGAGGGCTCATTCACTATCATTCTCATGTGTAGGTTCCCCCCTCCTTCCGCCTGAAAGTATTCTGCGCACATCATGATCCCCCAGTCAGGCATCCTGGTAACAAGAAATGCATTGATATGATCAAGCGAACCTCAATTGGGCAGACTGACTAAAGAGGTACTGGCAAGATCGCCAGTTGTTACTTGCACCAGGGCTAAGTTGGATTGCTCCAGTAAGAATGGCCTCTTACACCCTTTACAGCAGGCGGAAAGTCCATGGACCTCAGTATCTGTAGATTTTATCGTCGATCTCCCCTGTTCTAATGGGTTCACAGCGGTGATGGTAGTGGTGGATCGCTTTACAAAATTTTCCCTTTTATTTCTTGCACTTCTGCAAATATGTCGGAAGAAACTGCCCATCTTTTGTATGACATGTGTTTTTGATGTTCAGTTTTCCCAGAAAATTGTTAGTGACCGGGGTACTCAGTTTACTGCACACTTTTGAGTGAACTCCTATCAATCCTGAAGATAACCCCCTGTCAATCCACGGCATATCACCCCTCGGTCTGACAGCCAGACTGAGCGGAGTTAATCAAGTCTCTCGAACAATACCTGCGTTGCTATGCCGCAGCAGTGCAGGATACTTGGTCTGGTGACTTGCCTCTCACTCAACTCTCATACAATAATGGGACCCACGCATCCACGGGGTTTTCACCATATGAGGCAACGTTGGGCTATAACCCATCGTTTTCAGTCAGGAGCATGCTTGCGACCTGAGGTTCAAGCTGCCGCGGATCATGCTACCCATATTCAAACAACTCAAGCCTTAGTGTGGGAACACCTCACCAAAGCCATTGATGACTATAAGCAATTCGCGGACTGTAAGCACCTTCCAGGTCATGACTTTGCAGTGGGTTCCTACGTCATGCTTGATACCCATCATTTGCAAATTCAAACCCCTTCCCGCAAGTTCACCAGTAAGCGTTCAGGTCCTCACTTAGTGGAGGAAGTATTGGGTAATGGGGCATTCCGCCTGAAGCTTCCCACGCATTGGAAGCAGCACCCAGTCTTCCATGTTTCCCAATTGTCACCTTTCAAGGGTGTAATTCCCACGACCCAGAACTGACTGTCATCAACAACAAGGAAGAATCTGAGGTAGAGGCTATCTTGACATCTCGCAAGTTGCGACGTTCAGTCCAATATCTCATGGCCTGGAAAGGATACCCAGCCTACAAAAATAGTTGGGTCAAGGTGCGCAATTGCGCGAACTGCATGGCCCTGGTTGAAGCTTTCCACGCATCCCACCCTGGGGCCCCCCATCCTCCTCAGAAAATCGCGATGATAATGGCTATCAAGCTACCTAAAGCACACAAGAATGTGGCCCTGTAACTATTTCCCAGTGGGGGTGACATTCCTTTGGAAAAAGGAAAGGGTATGTAAGTCTTGTGGAACGTCCTTTGGCTCTCAATCAGGCCATCTTCCCATTCCTGATTAAAAGGCACTAAAGAGGATGGCGGTACCTCTCATCACTCAGGGCAACCTCGCTCACATAGTAGATGAGCGATGGGTAAAGCTCATCCGCTTCCAAATCCCACCTCCAATACCCACACTTACCTTGGCAGAACTGTTGTGGGGAATTAGTGAAATCTGTGCTGAGATATTTGAATTAAAATTGGTCAGTTCTAATTCAGCTGGCAATCTGGCTGATGCCCAAAATCAAATGACTGTAAAAGCATGATGAATGAGATATTGGCTGGATTGCCCGACGGTTCCAATTCAATCTCCAGACCAGTTGAACAAATATCAGGCGTTATTGATGAGGGTTCGAAGCCCTCAAATAGTAATTTGGGCGTTGCGTCCAATATGCTTCTGTTGACCAAATGAACGGTTAAACAACCAAGCGTGGGCGGGGTTGGCCATCCTGAACCCGTTCCCAACCAAATGGACCCATCCCTATAAGGGATGGCCTTGGAGTGATCCCATCGCCCGTCAGGCCAAACGCCGTCATGCTAATTGTTGGAAATGTAGTCAAGCCCTGGTTCGGACATTTGAGGTCGAACTGACAGAGACTCAGCCCGCCACCAAATTTGTGATGTCAGTTCCCAAAGAATAAACCCCCCATTCCCAAACAATGCACTAGTCAGGCTGAATTTGTTGGGTCCCAACCCCATCCTGTCACTACCCAATAGACCACTATTTAATCAGTTGCATGGCACTGAGAAAATTGTTGGTTGATTTTTCTTACTTTCCTTTCCCAATAAATTTTTTCTGAGAAATCAAATTTTATCTATTTTCCATTCTGACCGCATCCCAGATGGCATTTCCCTGGTGGCCCTTTGCCCTGCACTCTGGGTGGGCTTTACCAATTCTTTTGTTCACCATGGATCCCTCTATCATTGATTGGGCCCAGCGAGTCAGACACTTTTGGTCTTACAACCCCGCTCTTATGAATTTCTGACAACAATACATGGGGATTTTATGGCCCTATGTACAACAATGGATAGAGAGATCCCATCTCCCTATCAGCCCCAATGAGTTGGCCTCTCAAACCAAGAATCTCGTCAAGACTATCCCAATAATTCCACCTCCTGCAGTTAAAACCACCGAGTTGGGAATGGGTTCAGTGTGGTTTGCTATTGGGACACTCCTTACCCTGTTGTTACACCACCACTTCGTGGTATCACATTTCCTGGCTCCATATTAGGTCTTATGGTCAGCAATGCCTCTGGCATTCTGGCTTGCTTTGGGTATTCACACATCCCAACTGGCAGGCCGGTCTAAACTTCTTTTGCTGTTTCCATGACACATATGGTCCAGATAATCTATCCTGGCTATGGTATTTGGGCTTTTGCTTATTATATTGTCTGTGACTATTTGATCATTGATCTCCTGTCTGTGAGTTAGCCTTGGGCGTCCTCGGTGACTGGTTTGTTCATTTATGTGAATCTGCCATATTGCTCTTCTAATGTCTAGGAGTATTCATTTGAGATGTGCAGGAGTGCCATGTGGTCCTGCAGCTGTAGGATGAGATTCCAGATACTTGATTAATGTGTTTGGGTGATATGAGTTTCTTAATTGTAGTGCACGTGTGAAGTTATACCTTGCTGTTCTGGCCCAGTGTGTATCTGGAAGATCTGGGATAGTCACCTGAGCTATCCAGGATCCCAGTATATGGGTTGCTTGCTCTACGTAATTAGTAAGCCCCATGCCTCCATTCCTTCTAGAGCCAAATAGGGTTTCAAGGCGTACAGGGGTTGTGGTTGGACCATATCCATCCTTGTAATAGGGCGTGGACTGTGTTGAAGAAAGATGGTGAGAAAGCGATTGCATGGGCCATGAACCATATGATTGATAGAATCATAGGGTTGGCTACCATGACCCCTCCTGTTAAATCTGATAGGCGTCCATGTAAGGAGGCAATGCGTTTTGTTATTTTTGTCCAATAATTGGTTTTCCATCATGGAGTTAGCGTAACCTCCTGCTTCCATCAATACTCCCAAATGACGAACAGGGCCAGCTGTTGGCTTGGTGATGAATGGAAGTTTCAGTGAGGTCATTGCTACTTTTCGCCTCCCATGTCTGGTCAGTAGTCTTGATGTTGTACTAGCTTGTTAGCCCTGTGTAGATGGCATCCACTGGGTTTGATATTTCCCCAGGAGTATAATTTCCGTCTTCTCAATGTTAAGTTATGCGTTACTTATGGCTGAATAGTCTTGTATTATCTTCTCAATTCTGCAAGCGTCCTGATTGTTGGATATGCCCACCACACAATCATCAGCAAAGGCCATCATTTTGACTGGTGGTTGGCCCTTGACGTTGATTCCTTTGAGCAGTGTGTTTGTATTTTGGATTAGGGGGTCTAGGCTAAAGTTGTAGAGTAGGGGGCTTAAGGGTCTCATTTTTTTAGTCCTCTCTAATGAATAGCTGGGTTGGTTAAGAAGCCTGCTCCCCGCACAGCCATGGTTGCAGACTCTGTAAACAACATTACCCAGTTTATAAATATATTTGGAAGCTTGAATTTTTGAAGGCAGGCCCTAAGATAGGTCCGTTTCACTCTGTCATATGCCTTTTGTTGGTCTAAAAAGACAAGTGCTCCAGAGGTTTTGGACTGGCAGACATTTGCAACTGTGTGGATGTTATCCCATATGGAGCTTCTTGGGACAAATCCATATTGTGATGGGGATATCGCATCAGTTGCAATTTCTCCTAGTCGTTTAGCCATAATTTTTGTGAAATTTTTTGTATCTGTGTTGGTTAGGGAATTTGGGAGCCAGTTAGATAGGTCTAATCTATCTCCTTTATTGAATAAAGTGACCGTGTAGGCTTCTTTGCCTCCAGGTAGGAGGCATGTTTCCATAATACACTTGTTCATTGAAGCTAGAAGAATGTTAAAGATGTTAGTAAAATATTCTATATAAAATTCATAGGTAATCCCATCTTGTCCAGGTCATTTCCCTCTTGGAGCACCGCGTACTACTTCCCATAATTCCTCGCACAATATTAGGTTAATTAAATTGTTATTTCAAACTGCAGTGCTAATATGTGCACTTCTAAGGAATTTTTCAATTTTTCTGGTTTGACTGGCTCAGATTTATACAATCTCATATAAAACCTTTGCACTTTGGTCGCGACTTCTTTGGGTGTTTCTGCTATAGATTTGTCCAGTCAATGGACCTGAGTACAAGCTATCATATTTTTCCTGGCGTGGAATCGGTGAAAAAAATAGCTTGAGCAAGTCTCCATCTCTTATGTTTTGCCTTTATATTGGACTCAAACTCGGTGTTGGTGTTTGTGGTTAGGGTGTTTAGCCAAGCAGAAACCTCCACTCACTTGTGACCCCATCCATGGCTGTATCCCATTCTTGGTACATTATTTTCTAGATGATCAATTTCAGCCAATGTGTGTTTGATAATGGCTGAAACTGCCCTGTGTCTTCTAGATGATGTGTGTTTAATTTGTTGGGTTGTTGATTTTTTGAAGTTTTCCTAGGTGGTTAGTGGGTCTGAGCAAAAGGGTGTTTGAAAATCCCAGGTTGAGGATATTTCCTCCATCCAGGATTGAAATTCTGAGTCAGCTAAACTTTCTGGGCGTATTCTGCACCATCTGGGTGCTTGGGTACTTGGTTCCGCCAGTTTGTAAGACACTGAAACAAGCTGATGGTCAGAGAATTCGATTTTTGCAGTTTTAAATTTTCGAATTTGGTGACAGAAAATTATTGGTGCAAGTATTAGGTCTATCCTCAACATAGAGACAAGTGTACCATTGTGTACATGTGGGCATGTCATGTTTTGTAGCAGGGATTGCCTTTTTGGCAGTGGATCATATAATCCCAGGGTGGCCTTTAGTACTCAGAGTTCCACTTGCCCTTGTGGTATCTCCATTTTGTATGGCCATTGGTCTATCTCTGGGTTAATCCAGCAGTCCATGTCTCCCATTATGAAAGTATTTGCTGGTAGATTTAGTTGTGTTAGGGCTATGAGAAATTCTCTTTGGTCATGCGCACCATTTGGGGTGTACACACTGGCTATTGTGTGCACTTCAGTGTGCCATGAGAAGGTTACAGTGAGTACACGGCTGTTCAGGAATGAATTTTTGTTAATAAATTTAAAGTTTTGGTTCACGCGTACTATCACCCCACAGTGGAGTGACCAAAACAATATTGTTGGGAGGAGAATTTTTTCCCATGCCTCCTCCTCTCCCTGTGGACAGTGGTTTTCCTGCACCGCCAGGATATTCACAGGTGGGTTTTGTAGGAGACTCAACTTCTTGGCCTGGGACATTAAGGCCTTGAGTCCCGCTATGTTCAGCATCCCTATCTCTACTAAGATACCCGATGCGCATCAGGAGCGGTTAGCAGGGTCTCCTGACCCTACTCCCTCGCTCACATTGCTCTCCACTGCACCTCTGCTGCGGAGAGCATAACTACAAGTAGGAGTTGGGGTGTATTCTGCCCCTTTCATCGCTGCAGTTTTCACTCCTCTCTTGACTTTGCTTAGTTTCAATATGTTATTGTGGTGCACTTGTGGATTTTTATTGGCCACATTATTTTCTTGCACATTCCATTGTTAATTTTCCTTCCCAATTGGGTTAAATTCCGCAGTTTCTGGGGGTGCACTGAACCCCAATTTTGCTGCATCATTTCTGAATCAAGTTCCGCCAAATTCAAACTGGTCTGATTGGGTGTATGGTTTTTCTGGATCTGATTGGTTCATGGGACTTAAATTCCTCCATGTCTTCCTGGATCTGCTCCAATGATATGGTTGATTCCGCTGAGGCCTTTGCCTTGGCCGCGCCCAGCTTGTGAGCTTGTTTGGCCATTTTTCTTTCTTTTGTGGAAATAGGGTCAATAATTTTATATTGCACGTGTTCTCCCCAGTTAAAGGTATGTGTAGTATCTGTGATTTTGGCATATTCTGAGTCATCTTCGCCCATTTCCTCCTCACAGAATTCCATTTCTCTTAGGCCTTCTTTTATTGGCCAAGCATGAATCTTGTGCCCAAAAGCCTGGCAGTGGTTGCAAATGGGGGTGCACTTTCCACTGTTGCACGGAACAGCTGGGATTTTTCCCATCAATTGTGAAGGATGTGATGTGGGGGTTTTTGAAATATCCTCTAGTACATCCTAGTTTGGTGAAATATTGCTATTGCCTTCTCATGCTAAGGGTTAGCATCAGCTGTAATTGTTGCATTTTGAATTTTTTAATTTCTCCATAGGCTTCCAAGCCTTCTCAGAGATGTTCTTTGACTACTGTGAGCGCCAGTGTGGTTGGAAGATAGTCAAAAATTATGAAAATGTCCTTGGATTCTGTCCAACGGGTGCATTTGGTTGGGACCAATTGCTGTCCATTGGGAAGGTTGAGTACCACTATGCCTTTGCTGCTTCATTTGCTTCTTCCGCAGTTTTGAACCCAAGATCTACCCAACCTCTGCAGATAGTATAGGTTTTTAAGTACACCATGTGCGGGAAAAAGTTTTGTTGGGCTTTGCTGAACTTTTCCTATATTGTTGGTGTTTCAACGCCCAAAAAAAACTCATATCCCAATTTTCACCAATGACAGTGGTTGCAATTGGAATACTTCCAAATAGCTACAGTATTTTACCAAAAATTGACAAAACCCATGGGAGGCGCCACTTTGGGTTTTTTATTCTTGCTGAGATTTTCATTTGTACCTGTGCGCTTGGTACCTTTGGGTGGTGCAGGTCCAGGTCCACTGCCCTTTACCGCGTTTGCCCAGCTCTTTACCTTATTACTCATACTTATCTCGCCTGGTGTTAATTATCAAATTACACTGTTTGAATTGAATCATATTACTAAAAGTGATAGTAATTAGAAAGAAAAGTACCTCATAAGAACATAGTTCCTAGTTAAGTTTGGAGTAATCATCAATATTAACCAGAGTTTAGTCAGTATTAACCACCAGGTGCCACTTGTGTTCCAAGATGAGGATAGAAAGGAGTGAAATATTTGAGTATGGATATTTAAAATGGGCCATACCATTTACTTGGCTAGCTATACAATGAAGACAAAGGGAATGAAACAGCTTCTGCAAACAGTAGAAGCAGAGTCTGGTATTCCCTTGTACTCAAGTGAAGATATGGACCTACCATCTAGAGACATAATGGCAAGCCGTTAACATCAATATCAATATCCCAGATCAGATGATGCTCAAGATCTACTGCCCTAAAGGGGTTAGAGACCAGGAATATATAATGATGGCTAGATTCTATGATTCAACATACCAAGAGAAAGTCAGAGTCAACTTGGAAAACATTGTCAAGCACCCTGTTAATATCAAGAAGGGGTAAACTATTGCTAAATTGAAGATGCACCGCTACCCCAATGTTGATATAGTTTTCACCAATTCTGGAACCAAAGATATTGGGCTGCAAAAGCCAGCTACATAGGAAGATTATGAGCTCAATAAACTCTTGTATCAGTATTCAGATATATTCAGTAGTGGACCTAACAAAAATTGGCTTTTAAAGGGGAGGAGTTCACAGAATTAAAATTGGAAGCAACATACCCTTCCAATTAAAGCCTTACTGCAATTTCAAGATCAAGAAAGAAATAATTTCATAAGAACTACAGTAACTTTTAGATACAGTCTTGGTACGCCCCAAGAAATTTTTAGGCCCCGCTCCTTCTGCTAGTGAGAAAAAGGATGAGACTCATTGAATTTTCATGAATTATCAAATACTCAACAACCTGGCTAAAAAATATTTATACCCACTATTGCACATTGAGGATTCCTTAACTCAACTCAGAGAATCGCGCTACTTCTCAGCAATAGACCTTACAAGCAGATATTGGAAGATGAATCTGTCACAAGAAGACCAGGAGAAGTTTGCGCTGGTTACCAGATAAGGACTTTACAACCCAATATGTATGTCAAATGGCTTGTGTCGCTCTGGCTATATTTATAATGAGTGATTGATCAGATTTTTGGAGATTTTTAGATGTTGAGTGTTCTCATCTAATTGGACGACATCATAATTCTCAGTAAGACGTTCAAGGATCATTTGGCACACCTGAACGAGATTCTACACATATAAGAGAGAACAACCTCAAGTTGAAAGTTAGCAAGTTCTCATTCTTAAAGATCCAATTGCTTTTTGGCCATGAAGTAAACCAAAGAGGAATCAAGCCCCATCAAGAGAAGCTCAAAGTTATTGCAAAGATAAGTTCCTCAATTGCATGAGAGATATTCGGGTGTTCTTATCATGGTGTGATACTACCATCAACTTGTGCTAAACTTTGCTGATATTTCCAAGCCACTCATGCATCTTCTCAACAAATTAGTACTGTTCAGTTGAGGTAAAGAGCAAGAGGATGCCTTCAACCAAACCAAGCAGAAGCTGATGAAAGACCAGATCTTGATATACCCAGATTTTGTGAAGGACTTCTACATTTACACTGACTCCAACGAAGTGAGTATGGGCGCCACCGTGCACAATTGAACAGAGGATAATAAATCACATTATAGAGCTATACTCAAGAACACTTAACAGAGAATATCACAACTACATGGTTACATAGCGCATATGCCTGGTGATGATTAGAGCAGTATGCTACGTCTGACATTATGTTTAAGGCATACACTTCAAGATAATTACAGGCCATGCCTCACTGAGATGAATGACAACATGAAAGATCCAGAAGGAAGTTTAGCAATTCTGCTCAGCTGAGAGGCTACGACTTTTGAGCTCATGCACCAGTCAGAGAGAAGCACCTGAATTCATATGGCTTGTTACAATTACCTGTCTTATATATTGTAAGCTTATGAGAAAATTAGGATCTACAAACTTATAGTAAACCCATAGTAGGAATGGAAAGAAGAATATGATGCAGTGGAATGATACTGAAGAATTGTATAATAGCAATGAGATTCAGAGATGAACAGCTTAAGATACAAGTACATGAGAAGATGTTATTATATATAAAGATGAGCAAATAAATAGTAAGAATCATGAAAGACATCTTTAATTAGCCACGGAAGGCTACAGAAGGCATATTAGCATCTCATAAAAATTATACTTTAAGGCTAGCTTGGATGTCATCAGTAAGTCTCTGAAGTTCTGTTTTTAGTGACCCTATACAAGCTGTCCTAAAAAAGTTTGAATTTCAGCCTTTCCTTGCATTCTCATATTTTAACAATGTCTTTATTGATATTGGTTGAATATTTTTAAAGTGATTTAGTGGAAATTAGCCCATTATTGTAGCAATAGATCACTTCACTAAGTTTAAAAAAGCGATTGCATTAATTGAGCTTACTTAATATTTACAGTGAAATTTTTTATACAACCAGGTCATTACATGTCATGGATACACTCAGATAATTTTTTCTGATAATGGACGGAATTTCATCTCAGATGTTGTGAGACACCTGATGGACTTAGTATGAGTTAAGCAGCAGTTTACCACTATTTACTAACCTACTACTAATGGAAGCATGGAAAGAGCAAATGGAATCTTTACATTAATCTTAAGTAACACTGTCAAACATGGATCAAATTGAGACATCTTTTTAATACTAGTGGGGCCCAACCCAAGAGGGCGTCCATGCGTTTTTTGGGTGGTGCCAAATAAAAGAGAAATAAAAAAATTCTAATATGGCGCCTCAGAAAGTATCCTAAATAACCTTATCAGATGACAAAGGGGGGCTGTAGGGATCTCCATTCATAAGGACTTAAGAGCATGCTATAGAGCGGACAGAATGGGTATAGGCTGATCAGTGGTATGTGGCTGAAGGAGAAACAATGATAAATTGGTTTCATTGATGAGGCATGTAATATGCATCATCTTGACATACTGAGTAAGCTGAAAATTAGCATGCTTAATGAGTTCTGGTATGCAGGTTGATGATCTGTTTGTTATCAGGTCTGTTGTAGTCAAAACGGATCATCTTGTTTCCATCCTTCCTGTTTGCTTACCAGTTGTTTTACCACAGAACTATTAGTATGTCTGCATTTAAAGCGCTATAAGAAAGAGAGGCCACATTATTGAGCTTATTAGCCCCAGTGATGGATGCTGATAGGAGGAATCCACCTCCCATTAGGTAACAGGATGAGTTAGTGGAGGATTTAAGTAAAAATCAAGCTGAACCAACAGCAATATAATGAAGTCACATAAAGATAGTACCAATGAGAGTGACCAAAGACCTAAACTGTTATTATTTTAGGTAGGACAGAAAAGTGATGTT
>JAKSZP010006169.1:0-21268 GCA_022478985.1 Massospora cicadina | reverse complement strand
TTCAATTCAAATTTTCCACCAGCGACTAATTTCAAGGATTTCAAAACTCAATCAGGTCACAGCAAAATCCTTTTGGCACTTGCACCCAATCAAGTTACCCTTTTAGACCACCAGCAAATTATTTCAAGGATGGTCCTGCTCCCCTTGTATTATTAATTTTTTTATTTATTTTTATTCATCAATTCCCACTCCTGATTCCATCCATTCCTGATTTCACCCATTCCTGATCCATCAAGGTTCCATAAATACCTTGAGAATCATTTTAATAGAGTACCAATTCTCACCTATCTCCTTTCCTATTTTAGTTTTAATTAAGGTTTTAATGGCCTATTAACTCGCTGGGGACTTTAGGGCCCTGATTAATATGGGCTGGGTTGGAGTTCCTCCCCTGAAGTCCTGACAGTAGTGCTCACTACAGGGGCCCCAAGTTCTCAGTAAGAGCGAAAATGGAAGGAGGAAAGGTGGTCCCTGGCCTCTGACCCAAGAGGGCAAGCCAGGATGGGGCTAATGGCCCCCAAAACTAGCTTGGGCGGCCAAGCCCAGGTTATTAAGGTATCCTCCCCAATGCTGGCTCTTATGCCAATGCCATCCCCAGCGCTGATGCCAGGACCTCCTCCTAATGCTGGCCCCTGCGCTGATGCTGGGTGTCAACCCCAATGCTGGGACCTCCTCCCAATGCCAGCCTCAGTGCTAATGCTGGCTCTTACGCTGATGCAAGGGCCAATCCCTGATGACTCTCACCAGATCCTGCCATTGTGTCCGTGCCAGCTACTCTGTCCCATTCCACCCTGCCACCCAGATCTGGTGCCCCCGCCTCAGCTCTGGCCCCTAGTCAAGGCTTGGAGGGAGCTCTGTTGGTATTCTCCTTTTATTGGGGGAAGCCTCAACTAGGTGTTGCAACCCTCCTATGGGCGGATGCCAGATTGGGCTCCCCATTAACTTGGGTTGATCCCAATCTGAAGTATCAGGGATCAGCCCTGATTATTAAATTATAATTTAATTAAAACTTGATACCGGCAACTAATGCCAAGGATGTTGAAACTCAATCAGTAACGGCAAAATCCCTTTTGGTGCGCACACCCAGTCAAGTTACCCTTTTGGGCCACCGGCAAATTATGCCAAGGATGGTCCCTCTTTCCTTTTATTATTAATTTATTTATTTATAGTTATTCATTGATTCCCACTCCCAATTCCACCCATTCCCAATCCATTGAGGTCCCATAAATACCTCAAGGATCATTTCAATAAAGTACCGTTTCTCACCTATCTCCTTTCCTTTTTTAGTTTTATTTAAGGCCTTAATGGCCTATTAACTCGCTGGGGGCTTTGGGACCCTGATTAATAGGGGCCAGGTTGGAGTTACTTACCCAAAGTCCTGACATGAGCTTCCAAATGGTTATAATACTGTATGCCACTTTGCGAAAATTGAGTAGATAATGAGCGAATTTTCTACATAAAGTTGGGAGCAGGATTTAATTACTTTACAATCTGTCCTAAAATTTAACAAGCTCATATTTTTTGATAGGGATTCTATGCAGATTTCAGGTTATTTCTGCTCCTTATTCAACTGTTTTCAATTTTTAATTCTCTTTGTTGAATCATAATAATAAGTGCTGTTGGCTAATTATAATTTCCTGCATTTTTGTGGCAAACATCTCCACCACAGAAGTTGTTGAGCAAGTTAAGATCTTGTTTCATGGACAGATACTGGATATGATAGAGGGGCAGTTTAGCTATACTGGTGGAGACCTGGCATATAGGTGCTGGTATTGCATTAGTCCCATTCTGTAGTAGTCATTTAGTATTTGATTGGTGTAAGGGGAGTGCATATGTCAGGTAGTGCCCCATTTGTGCTCTCCCAAATAGCATCAATGACAGTTTTTGGTACTGGCAAGGGATGACTGAGTCAAGTTTTCTTGCCTCAGGGCTAAAGGTACCTCATAACTTCTTCAGTTAATTCTAGCAGGATATCTTACATCTAGGTGTACCACATTACAGTTCTGGAAATATCTCATATTGTTGTTTCAGGGATGAACTATATAAAGTAACCCTTGTTGTAAAACTTTCTGAGAAAATTCTCAGATTCATTATAGTTTTACAACAAGGGTTACTTTATATAGTTCATCCCTGAAACAACAATATGAGTTATTTCCTTTGCTCTGAAATGGTGTTTATATGTACAAAGAATTCAGAGGGAGACAGATCAGCTGTATACTCTAGAGAGTCTTTCTCTGGGTTCTTCTCCCTCTCTTTCAGTCTTTCTGTTTTTGAGTCATTTGTCCAGTGGCTGGCTAGGTGTGTGTACTAGTAACATAGTTAAATCTCATGGGATGTGCATGATGGTTGCGCTATTAGGACAGCATTAAGGTACATTTTCTGTAACAGGTGAGGTTCTAAAATCTCACTCGCCATTTGATATAATGTAGTTCAAGACAAATGATAGTTTCCTCAATTATTCAGCAAAATTTTTTGCATCAATATCCTGAACTATATGTCATGAACAATACCAAAAATTTAAGTTCAAATTCTACCATGTTAGGGAATTTTATAAATATTTCATGAAAAGTGTATAAGCTCTATAAACCCCAACAGGCTGAGTTGTGGTAGAAGTTCATATGCCGCTAGAATCTGTCATCTGGCAGGATTTACAGGGTCGTGCTCAGTGGCATACAACCAAACCTTTTGAAGAGGTTTCAGGCATATCTTGGTCCTGGTCATCCTGTTTATCCTGTTGTGACATTCTGGTCACAATATTCAATTATCAATGTGGCGTTCTGAAACTTTGGTTCTCTCCCCTTCTAGCTTTTCAGGATTGGTAAATTTATATAAACAAATTTAAGAAAACAAAATTCCAAGTGGGAGTCCTTGCATATTCAAAATAGGCTTTTATTTTTAGAAAAAAATGAGATAAAGATATTTTCAGATGAGGGAAAAGGGGAACAAACCCTCAAAAGATAAATAGTATCCCAGAATGAGCTATGCAAATTACTAATAATTTAGGCATCAAAGTCTAATAAATGCCAGCATCTCAGCTAAGCTAGTTGGTGCATAGGGAGCCCAAATTTTAATATAATTTTCAGAAATAGAATTATTTATATTAAATTTTTCTCAAATCGTATAGACTCAAAAATTTAGTCTTATTTGAAAAATGGAATTGTAACTGTTGGTGTAATAGATTTTCTAAGTCCAACTTTAGGAAAATATATGTACAATTGCCAAAGGTTACAGTTCTTATAGAAAAATTAGAAACAATTCCATTCTGTTGTACTATATTGTTGCAGCATCAGTTACCAGACTGGTGCTATTTTCCCAATAGTACTTTAAACTTGTCTAAGAATTGGTTGACATTCCATAAGGTTTAGGTTATATTTCACAGAACTTGTACAGAGTTTCATACTCATTATATAGAATTTAGCATGTGCACCTTATTGTCATTTATCCCAGGTGTCAAATGGGAGGTTGGCACTGTACCATCTTCTTTCTGAATCTATGAGGAGGCTTGGCAACTAGTGGAGTCAATTTCAGTTGCTCACTTTGTAATCATCGCCCTATAAATTGTAGGCTTTTAACCATTCATTGATAGGGGATTCTCAAACTTCTCTGTTGTTTGCTCTGTGTAGATTCATATTAGCATTAAAGTCATGTCCTGGCTTTGGTATGTAATCTCAGGTAATTTCCTGGAAAGATCACCAATCTGTTACAGAATTATCAAATTCCACTTTATTCCATGACAGATTTTCAATGCAGCTTCCAGAAAAACCCTAATTTCTCTGGTCTAGTGGTCCTCATTTCTTATCCTTGGTGTTTTATTATGCTAAATGAACATGAAATGTATTTTTAAATTAAAATAAAATAAAAAAAAATTATCTGAACTTTATAAACGGTCACTTTATTGGGTGTTGGATATCATGATATCAGAAATGATGGGAAAAATCGATCATTTAACTCCCCCAGCCAAATCAATGACTAGTATTAAGAATGAGTATAAAGGGATTACCTCAATATGTTGCCTGGAGAAACTGACAGGTGGCACAGCTCAAATCAGCTCTAGGAAAATTTTGAAGGATTAAACTGAGGCTAAGATGCCCCAAGATGAATTCCTACCTAACTGAAATAATAGATCATTAGTTGGTCAAGTAACCACTACTAGAAGTGGCACTCAAGGCAGAAAATAAGATGAGCCCAAAAAATGGTTTGATAAAGAAGCTGGTGAATGTTAAAAAAGAGTGATCCTCAGTCTCATCTAACTAGAGTATTCAACTCACAAATTTTCCCTATCAAAACTATTATACAAAGGTACTATAACATCTGGAATGCATCGCCTAACCAAGAGCCTACCTTCCTGAAGTCGCCCTCCGTTATTATTAATCCTTTTTCTTTTGTGGTTTATATTGTTAATTGTGACATATAAAAACCCTTAACTTATACTATTATATAGTCATGTTGTTAGTTCTATATCTTGTTTTATATTTGATTTAATAATTTCATTTTGTCATATTTACCATAGGATGGATAATTTAGCTGATGGGATATAAACGGTGACTTGGCACCCTTTCAGAATAAAAATATAATTGCCATGCGACTTTGTTGGCTTTAAGTACCAACAGTCAGGCTTCTTGGGCATAGCGCCATCAAGATTAAATATGGAAAGCCCTAAAAACTGTAGCTCACTACAGGGGGATCAGCTGTCACTTAATAATACCTGCAACTAATTGATTGTACCATGGAAGATAGTATGATTGATAGTGTCACTCTCTGGGTGCACAACAAAAATGGTGAAGAAGATAATTGAATGGGGAGTCCACGCATCATCACATTTGTAGAAGTTCAAAAAAACTTTGTAGAAACCCGAATCTTGTCTTCTTACCTGGATCTTTTAACAAAGGTTTAAAGAGTTACTTCATGGAGGCATTGACCCAAGATAAAGAGGCGACCGCAAAAGGGCATCCACCATTGACAGATCTCTCATGAACCTGTATGAATCTAGTTCTCTCCTAAATAGTTATGGTACAAGTACAAATCTCTTTCATGCTATTTTTTGCAATTTGTACACCCCACGCTTTATCATATTGTGCATTTACTAGGAGTCCATAACAAGAAACTCCATCATCATATCAATACCCAAGGGGCCTTACAGATGGCCTACAAGCAGATATATAATTTAGCTTCATAAATTATAGGAGACGTCCGCCATTTGATTGAAGCAAACTATTCCTACATTACCAGCTTTATGATAAAAATGAGGGCTATTGATTCTGGTGTCATCAAATATGTGGAGGAAGTTGTAAAGCTCATTCAAAAAGACATCTCAGAGTCAAACAAAAATACCAAGTGATTACTTGATGCCATCGCTGAGAAGCTCCAATGACAAGATAGTGAAACTCATGGCGGAATGGCAGCTCAAGCTTTACTAGCCATCACCAAGAGGAATAACAGATCTCCGCCTTTAGGCCCAGCTAGAGCAAGCCCTATGAAAAAAATGAGGAGCTGGAGGCTCATCAAACCTCTGAGTCTTCATCAGTCTCACAAAATATTATTTCTTGTGTAGCCCTGGTTGAACAGCATCTAATAAACCAAGAAACTCAGGAGTCTACTCTGTCCATTACTGAGCAACTCCTTAAGTTGGAGAGCGACTTGGGAGGAAAACACCCCAGCTGGGATGACGTTAACCAAATATATTGTCGCCTCAATGAAGCTGAGAAACGCTGGAATACTCACATAAGAGTTAGGAGCTAAGACTGACAAGCCTCCCAAGAGCACTGAATGCAAAAGATGAAGGAGGACTTGAACTGGAGTATTGGAGTATTGGAGGATGAAAACAAGCTTTTTTGAACATACTGTTAATCCACTCGCCAACAAATTCATGATCTAGACATCCGCTTTAAAAACTTGGAGAATAAAAAGTTGTTCTTAAAAGAAGAATTAATCTGCTGGATGTTACGTCAAAACTTACCCTGGAGGAAATGGAGCAAAATTTCAATCCTCTACAGGACCAGATACGTCACCTAGAGCTTCAAGTTGAACAGAGCGACATAAGAACTGAATTACTAGATTTGAGCTCCCAGAGTACAATTCATTACTGGATTGGATGCCACAACCTTTAAGCCTATGTTCAAGGACTAGTTTATCTTAGTGAAGGGAGTATTGCATCTTTCCTCTATGTCTATGAAGCCACGATGGAAGGTGTGACCAATCATCAAAAGTTCAAGCATATTTTGTACTGTTTGTGTCATATGGATCAAGAGGTTATGGTGCCTCACATGGACAAACTGCATACTTGGAGAGATGTTAAAGAAGCGCTTATAAAGGAATTCAGCTCAAAGTAGAACATGAGTATGAAGAAACAGACTTTTATGAAAATCATGATATGCCAAAATGAAACTCTTGCAAAGATTGGTGACCGGTTTTATATAGAGGCCCAAATGCTGATGACCTCAAAGATGCTGAGTCTAGATGATGCTGTAGCTGTCGTCATTGCTGGATTACATAGCAACCTCCATCTAGCTTTCACATCACATCCGTCAAATTCTGATTCAACTCTGTCTTAGACACTAAAGAAGCCTTGCTCAATGTAGTTGACATACACAAGCTAGAGACCTCCTGAAAGACTTTTACAAAACGCATGGTGTATACCATGGAGGAAGCAAAGCCTGTTAAAGTATGAGAAACCAAAATACAACTACTTTAATAAGAATAACCATGCTGAGGATATGTTCTTCAAGAAGTATACTGTCCTTGTTGAGCAGGGAAAAGAAGGTCATTTTAGTGTTAGCTGCCTCTAAAGCCAAATGACTCAAAGTACCTGAAAGTGAACCATTACCAACCACTCACCTTGCTTGCATTTAAAAGAACCTAATGATGACTTTAAAGGGGGTTACAGAAACAGGCTATTAAATTTTAGATCACTCAATGAAATAACCTTTTTTTTATCATTTAAACACTAAAAATATCAATGAAGCACAAGTTCCCAAAGGACTTTATTTCAGTCAGATTTTTTGTTATCCCCAGATAATAGATCAGCCAGTGACGCTAATAAGTACCTTGCCCTGTTGATCTGACATATCTTGAGCATACACAGTCTGCTAGAATCAAAAAGAAATATTATAAGTTTTTAAAAGCTCAATACAACATCCCGCCTCAAGGAGGTGTTAGCCCTTCCACCAACGTTTGGAGGAACCAGACCAAAGTGGAAATTGTAATTTAAAAGTCTGAGTTATGGCTATCTTGGATATGGGATCACCCTAACAACGTTGTGTCATCCCAACTCATCAAGAAGATTTAGCTCGTCCTAGACCTTGAATACACTTAAGAGGATAGTGCCACTGGTCTGAATAACCCCAAGGTGATAGGTGCATACTCATCTCTGCCAATATGAGTTGGCAAATTATTATTTTCAGCTCCCGTCATTTCCCTAAACAACAGTCATTATGATATTCTCATTGGGGTACAATTTATGATCAATTATTAGGAGTTATCAATCAGAAAGAATATACTTATCACTCATCATCTATGAAGTCCCCTTGTCTTAAATAAGAAAGACTCCATCAAGAAGGATTATATTGTCTGGTCAAGTACCCTGTCTCCTCTTTACCTTTGTGATATTATACTTCTGGAAGAAACACAAAAAAGCTACCAAACTCAGTAGATGCAGCAGAGGGCATACCATCTTATACCACCGAGGAGGTAACAGTTAAACTAGAAGAATATAGAGTGGTTTTTACCAACATAACCCTGAGTATACCCTCAAACTTCTACTACATATCACTAGTGTTGATGGAGTAAGTAGGTTTGAACCAAAAGGATGTTAGGAGCCCTCGATCCAGCTTATAAGCAGCCTATTGAGCTATTACTTGGGAATTTAACCAACGAAGATATTTAAGTCAAGAGGCATCAAGAAAATATAAAGGCCAATTATTTTCCATTTATGTAATTGATAAGGTACACTTTTTTAAAACTTGCCTTGATTTTGGTCTACCTGCCGATAGTTTAATCTGCACTATCAATCAAGTCCAAATATCTAATAATTTAGAGCAGGAGGAACTTTAGAAATTGCATCAACTACTTGAAGACTATCAATATGTTTTCTCCACGTCAGATGTCTAATATGGTCGCATGAAAGAATGGAAACATAGTATTGACGTAGGAGACTCAACCCCTATAAATCAAATCCTTATAGGAAGTTAAAGGCAGAGAAGCAATACATGAAAACTGAGCTCAAGCAATTATTGGGTGTCAGCTTACTTTTGACACCTCAGATCCCAGGGTCATACCCGCAGTTATTTATAAAGAAGAAGAACGGTGGTCAAAGGATAGTGATTGATTACAGAAAGCAAAACAGCCTCACTAAGATGGACAGCTATTCGATCTCAAGGGGTGATGATGCCCTGGCCTGACTCTCCATCTCAAATTTCTTCTCTGTGCTGAACCTCTCCAAGAATTATTAGCAGAAGGTTCTTTTGCCTGAAGACTAAGAAAATTGCGCGTTAATATGCATGGAAGGACTATTCCAACCTATACAGCGTTCACAGGGATTATGCAACGCTCCCACCTCATTTCAATGATTGATGGATCGCATCAAAAAGGTCTATAACTCAGCTGTGTGATCATATATCTAGATGACACAACGTTGTTTTCCAAAACCTTTACTAATTATCTAGAACATCTCAAGTCAGTGTTCCAATGACTGAGAAAGGATCAAATCAAATTAAACCCTTCAAAGTGTACCTTTTCCAATAGGACTTGAAATTCTTAGGACTTGCCATATTGCAGGAAGGAATTCAATCCTTGTATGATAAGGTTGAAGCAATCTTAAAGATGCATGAGCCAAAGAGCCCTTGAGACAAACAGGTATTCTTAGAAATGGTGGGAATTACCATAAACTTATACTTAATTTCGCTCAACTCACCAAACCCTCTGTCCAACTAATTGCCAAAAATACCCCTTTTCTTATGGAGAGTAGAGAGACAAACTGCACCTGAGTCAATGAAGAGTTTGTTTAGAGATGACTGATCTTGTGACATCAAAGCTACAGGAAGCCATTAATCCTGTTGACCAATGCCTCCAACTTAGCTGTAGGCGCAATTCTTTAACAATTGGATGATAACGGCATTGGCCACTCAGTTCATATTATAGCAAATAGCTTTCAAAAGCTGAGTAAAGTTATTTTATCACAGAGAAAGAGTGCTTAACTGTTCTCCTGTCAGTAAAACATTTCCAACCCTTCTTGTACAGTACTAACTTTACAGTTGTGACAGACCATTCCTCCCTAAAGTGACTTCAAAACATGAAAGATTTAATAGTAAAACTACCCAGATGGCTCATAAGCTTCAGCACTATGACATTAATATTGTCCATTAAACTGGATTAAAACACATTAATGTAGATGGATTGACTTGACTGCCCCTACTATATCTTGACAATAATGAATTGGAACGGTTACACGACCTACTTATAAAGCCAGACTCTTGGGAGGATGAAGATAAACCAGTTCAAAAGATTCTCAAACGTCATGCTCAAAATACAAAGGTTCTTGTGGGACTACTTTACAAGAAAGTCAGAATTGGCTGGCTACCTTACTTGCAATCTTCAGAACAGGTACCAGTTATAACAAAAGCACACAATACCTTAGGCCATGGAGGATCCAGAAAGCTCATGAATGGATCAAAGATTGTTAATATTGGGAAGAAATACTGGACTCTGTAGATTAATTCTTAAATGCTTGCTTCACTAGTATAAAGAAGATGTCTCATAAGGCCAAGAATAAGCATCAGCCCATGACCCCTCAGCAGCCATTTTATACCATCATTTTAGATGACATAGGTCCATTACCTTAATCTACATTATTAGATTGATATATCCTAGTAGGAATTGATCATTTTACAAAGTGGTTCAAAGCAATCACCATTCCCATGTAGACTTATAAAGCTATTGCTAACTTTTTGTATCAAAAATAATACTATGCATGGCTGCCTGCAGGTCCTCCTATGAAATAATAGAAAGAACTTTACTACAGAAGTTGTAAGAATCTTACCCACAAGCATGGGAACTCAATAAATATTCTCAGCGCCTTACAACCCATCATCTAATGAAAGTTTAGAAAGAGCAAACAATACATTGTACTCAATACTATGCAAGATGGCCACTACTGACCCATTACACTAGGATTAATATCTCCCAAGTGCATTAATGGCTTATTGAATAAGTTTCCATCAAAATTTTTAAGCTACCTTCCTTCAAGGCCTTATATTGAAGAGAATTTTCAGTCCTAGCCTTATTAGCTTGAGAATTTACAAGTGATATTAATGAAGATCCTGAGAAAGCGCTAAAAAAATTGACTCAGAACATAATAGAACTTCAGTTGGAGGCAATGATGAATCTAGCCAAGATGGTTACAAGAGAAGGTCAAAAAGCAAATGCTACTTGCTAACCTTTACCCACCTTTAATATTTTGGACTTAGTCCTGTATTATCACAACTGAATAGCACCCCTAGGAGTAAAATTAGTCTCCATTTGGGATGGGTCATATGTTATCACTTACAAATATGGAGATGAATACTCAATCATGTCTTTGCAAAACTGGAGTACTAATTAACCATGTTCATAGCCAATCTTGTGTTAGTAATCAACTGCCAATATCTTTAAAGGGGCCAATATCAGATATCTTTTGTTAGATATGAGAGGAAGAAATTTGATTATTTGACTCCCTCAGACAAATTGATGCCTAGACCCAAGAATGGGAGATAAAGGGATTAACTTGGTAAGCTGTTCAGAGAAATTGATAAGCAGAAAAGCTCAAATTGACTCTAGTAAAAATTTAAAGGATCAAACTGAGGATAAAATACCCCAAGATGAATTCCTACCTAATTGAAATAATAGATCATTAGTAGGTCAAGTAACCACTACTAGAAGTGGCATTTGAGGGAGCAATTTGAGATAAACCTGAAAAAGGGTTAGAAGAAAGAAGCTGTCAAATGATCAACCTAAGTGACCCCCAGTCTCAACTTACTTGTGTATTTAACTCACTATTTTTGCCTATCAAAATTATGATAAAATGCATTATAATATCCAGAATGCATTGCCTAACCAAGAGCCTTTCTTCCATATGTACTAGCTATTAATATTACTAATCATTTTCCTTTTGAGGTTTATATTGTTAATTACAATATATAAAACCTTAATTTATACTATAATAAAGTCATGTCACTAATTATATATATCATTTTAGTATCTGACTTCAATAAGTCTATTTTGCTATACTTACCATAGGATGGATACTTTAGCTGATATGTGTAAGTCCAGGGGAACGTCCCCTGTGTGTTGATCGGGCCCTCTTCCCATTTCCATGTAAAAAGGCTCTGAAGAGGGTGGCTGTACCCCTCATCACTCAGGGTGACCTCGCCCATGTGGTGGATGAGCGCTGGGTAACAGTTCTCCCTCTTTGGATCCCTCCCCCAGTGCCCACATTCACCTCTCCTGAACTTGTACACCTGATCAGGGAAATTTGTGCTGAAATTGCTGAATGAAATCAATCAGTCTGAAAATGAGTGGAAAAGAGCCCAATGATAGGAATTCACATAGTTGAAAAGGAATGAAGATCAATGTATTGGCCAGAATTGCCAACAGTTTTGATTCAGCCAACACTGCAATTGTCAAGATTAACCCCCCTCCTAAAATTGTTGAGGATGATTTCCAACGTGCAGGTGGCAGCATTGGACACCATCAATGATAGTTCAAAGCTCTCTTCCAGCAAATCGGGCATTGCAGCTGATGCAATGCTTTTGACCAAATGAATGGTCTGGTGACTGGGCATGGGCAGGTTGGACACCCCAAGCCTGTTCCAGCCAATTGGGACTGCCCCTACATGGGGTGGCCTTGGGGGATTCCCACTGGTCATTGGTCCAGATGCTGTCACGCTAACCACTGGAAATGCAGTTGAGCTTCATTTCAGGTGTTTGAGGTCGAACTGACAGCAACTTGGCCTACTGCTGAATCCTTCAATGTCAGTTCCCAGTGAGCTTATTTGCCCCCATTCCCAAGTAATTTGCTGGTTATCAAACTTGAAGGATCCAATCCTGGCTTGTTTCCTCATCAATCAACCACTATTTAATCAGTTGCATCGCACTGAGAAAATTGTTGGTTGATTTTTATTTCTTATCTTTTCTATTAAAAACCTTCCCCAAAATTTAGTTTTTTATGTTGAGAAATAAACCGTCTTTTCCGCTGACACTCACACACCCCTCAGGGGTAACAGCTGTATTCATATGGTATTGTATTATATGCCTGTATGATATCCTGGCTCACTGGAAGTTATTGGTGAAACTCCTTTCCAGTTTCATATCTGTCATACCAGCAGCAGTGCCTTTGGCATTCTGGTTTGCCGTTTGGGTGCTCTGGCATCTAGGCTAGCAGCCTGATCTAATTCTTACTTGCTGTTTGCCTGATATAATTGACCAACCATTATTCTAACCATTTCCGCCTCTCTCATAGATATTGTCATAGCAATGGCCCCTCCTTTCCAACTGAACCAGGTTGTGAAGAAGATTTTCCCTGTCTATAGTAGCCCAGTTCCACTCAAAACTTCAAATCCACACCCCTTTGTTGCTGCAGCTATTTTGCCCATGTCAATAGGATCTGACATTCTGACTTTCAACGAGTTTATCCCCCCCATAAACCTAGTGGTTTCCCCTGACTCCACTACTATCTCTTCAGTATCACTGGATTTATCCACAATTACCAATAAAGAGAACTTCAAATACTTCTTATTACCCATGAAGATTAGTGTTAGTCCCATCACGTCTCCTTTGAGGCCCTGGTGGAAACTGGACCTGTGGGCAATTTTATGAGTGTTGAACTGGCCCAACAATTTGAACTTGACCTGGATGCAGGCCCTTAAGTGATGGTTGCATTGTCAGCCTCCCAAACCTTATATCTGGTTCACTGATCAGTAATATTTTCAATATATCAGTTCAGATTTTGCAATCAATTTTTCGCTATGCCAAACTTGGTGTTTCCGGTGATCTTAGGAGTGGGATGGTGGCACCAGCAACATGTCAAGATCCACCTGGAGTCTAACATGCTGTTGTTTGTTAATGATCAACTGGAGGGTGAATTTCCCCTGATTGACACTCTTAAGAAAACTCAAGGTTGTAGTTCTATCCCTTCCCTCATCTCTCCTGCAGGTATACTGTCCAATTTTCCAGAAGGTTTAATGCGCTATCAAATTATTTTTGATTCTGAAAGGTGGATTATCTTCCTCCTCACACTAGATTAGACTGTGGATTTTGTACACTTGTAGAGTTGGTGAATATCAAATGCCTGTTTATCCCCACACAACAGAGGAGGAGGCTGCACTCAACACTTGGTTGAACAATATGCTGAAAAAAGGGTGGTTGTTTAAGGAGACATCACCAATCAAATCTCCCATCATCTTCACTAAAAAAGCTGATGGTTCCCTCCATCCCTGTGTGGACTATGGACACTTAAACAAAATCATGGTTTCTGATCCCTACCCCTTCCCTTAGAGCAGACAATAAGCCAAGCATTTGCCAAATCTTGGGTGTTCTCCAAGCTGGATCTCATCAGTGCTTTTAACCAGATTTAGTAATGAAAGAGCAAGAATGGTTAACAGCAATCTGGACAAAGCGAGGCATTTTCCAATTCTGCGTAATGCCCTTTTGGTTAAAGAATGCTCCCAGCTACAATTTCAACGTATGATTGACAATGTACTGGGTGACCTCTGGTTTACTTGCGCGGTCACATATATTGATAACATTATAGTTCACTCCCCAACTCCCAAACAGCATTCTTTGACTTGGAAGCAGTCGTGGCCACCTTTCATAAGGAAGGCTTGTTTGTTAAGCCTTCCAAATGTGAGTTCTATAAAAAGGAAGTTACCTTTCTCAGGAACCTCATCCTTAAAGATGGTTATGCAATTTTCTCTCAATAAGTTGGACGCTATCCAAGAATGGCAACCCTAACAACTCAGAAACAATTATGGAGTTTCTTGGGAACCATCATTTTCTTTAAAAAAAATTTCTGGCACTTTTCCAGCTTGCTGCCCCGCTCTACCCCCTTACAGAAAAGAATGTACCATTTTGCTGGACGCCCAAATGCCAACAAGCATTTGAATCAATCAAAGAGGTGTTTTATCCCTCTCATTTTGAAACATGCAGATCCCGCCAAGCCATATATCACCGCGTGTGATGCCTTCTTGGTAGCAGTGGAGGCAGTGTTACTCCAAGAGCACAATGGCTTGGAACATCCAGTCGCCTATTTTTCCTGAAAGTTTACCTCTATGGAGCAGCCTTGGGCCATCTATGACAAGGAATTGGCAGCTGTAGCATGGGCATTAACTCATTGGAAAGCCTGTTACAGGGTGCTCAACATGAGTTAATGGTCCGCACTGATCACGATGCTCTCTTGTATTTTTGTAAACCCCAAAAATTGGCACACCAGCAATAATGAACCTATTGGGATTTGTGCAGTTTCAATTTCAAATACAGCTTCATAAAGGGTGCACATAACGTACTTTCCAATTTCCTCAGCCAAAACCCCACCCACTGTCCCATGGATTTGGAAGAAGTGGATCTCATTACCATTATTTCCACTGCCCAAAATTTTTCAATTGTCCCCCTGTTGTCTATTCCGCCGCTTTGCCCCCTGACGCCTTGCTCATTGCTCAGGTCTTAGCTGGTCAAATGACCTTCCCTGAAAGGGTGGAGTTATTCGAGCAATTGCCTCTTCAAAATCATAAACATTCTCTGTACTCCCTGGTGGAGGGTTTTATCTATTTTAGGTCGCAAATCTGGGTTCCCCCTCTTTTTCAAGCCAAGGTATTTTGTGCGCATCATGACCCTCCCACGATCGGCCATCTGAGCAACAAAAAATGCATCAAATTGATAAAGCAAACCTATAACTGAGCAGGCTTAACTAAGGAAGTTCCTGGTTGGATCGCTGATTGCATTACTTGTGCTAAGGCAAAGTCAGACTGCTCAGGAAGGAAGGGACACTTGCACCCATTACAACGGGTGGAGGGTTCATGAACATTGGTGTCTGTGGACTTTATTGTTGAACTCCCCTGTTCCAATGGGTTTACAGCAGTGATGGTGGTGGTTGATCGCTTCACCAAATTTTCCCTTTTTATTCCCTATACTTATGCGATCACATCTGAAGAGAGCACCCAGCTCTTTGTGCGCCATGTGTTCTCAATGTTTGGTCTCCCACAGGAGATTATTAGTGACTGTGGACCCCAATTTACAGTGCAATTTTAGAATGTGCTTTTATCCATCCTAAAATCACCCCTTGTCATTCCACCGCTTACCACCCTCAGTCCAATGGACAAACTGAGCGGGTTAACCAAATTTTGGAACAGTATTTGCACTGTTATGCTTTGGCCGCCCAGGATACTTGGGCCGATTACCTCCCTCTCACCCAATTCACTTATAACAATGGTACTCATGCCTCTATGGGGTTTTCTCCCTATGAAGCAATGTTAGGTTATAACCCCTCTTTTTTGGCCAGTTCCTGTATATGCCCAGAGGTTCCTGCAGCTGCAGATCACGTTGAGCATATCTGGTTGACCCAGTCCTTAATATGGGAATACCTCACAAAAGCTATTGATGATTATAAACAGTTTGCAGATCGCAAACAGCATCCCAGTCATGATATCATGGTGGGTTCTCATGTCATGTTGGACACTCTCTACCTGCAGATGCTAGTACCTTCCTGAAAGTTTGCAAGCAAATGTTTGGGTCCCCACCTGGTGGAGAAAGACTTGGACAATGTTTTTTTTTGGTTGAAATTACTAGCTCATTGGAAACAGCATCCCATCTTCCATGTGTCCCTGTTGTCCCCGTTCAAGGGGATCATCCCCACTGAACTTGAATCTATTATGTATGAGGATGTGAAAAAGCTGTAGTGGAAAGCATATTGGCATCCTGCAAATCCTGGCAGTCAGTCCAGTATCTCATGGCCTGGAAAGGGTATCCATCTTAAGAACACTTGGGTCAAGGCCCACAATTGCACTAACTGCATGGAGCTGGTCAATGCATTTCATTAATCCCACCCTAACGCCCCCTGTCCCCCCAAAAGGTTGCAACGGTGATGGCAATCAAACTACTCAAGGTGCATAAAAATGTGGCCCTCATGCAGTTTTCTGACAGTGGTGCCCTTTCTTTGGAAAAAGGAAAGTGTAATGTAAGTCCTGGGGAACGTCCCCTGTGTGTTGATTGGGCCCTCTTCCCATTTCCAAGTAAAAAGGCTCTGAAGAGGGTGGCTGTACCCCTCATCACTCAGGGTGACCTCGCCCATGTGGTGGATGAGTGCTGGGTAACATCTCTCCCTCTTTGGATTCCTCCACCAGTGCCCACATTCACCTCTCCTGAACTTGTATGCCTGATCCAGGAAATTTGCACTGAAATTACCAAAATGAATTCAATCAATCCAAAAATGAGTGGAAATGAGCCCAATGATTGGAATCCACATAGTCAAAAAGGAATGAAGATCAATTTCATTAGCTGGAATTGCTGACAGTTTCAATTTGGCCAACACTGTGATTGTCAAAATTAACTCCCTCCCAAAATCATTGGAGATGATCCCCAACATGCAGGTAGCAGCATCAGACACCATCAATGATAGTTCAAAGCTCTCTTCTTGCAAATCAGGTGTTATAGCTGATGTAATACTTTTGACCAAATAAATGGCTTAGTGACTGGGCATGGTGGGTTGGACACCCCAAACCTGTCTCCAGCCAATTGGGACCACCCCTACATAGGGTGGCCTTGGGGGATTCACATTGCTCATTGGGCCAGATGCTGTCATGCTAACTGCCGGAAATGCAGTCAAGCCTCAGTTTGGGCATTTGAGGTCAAACTGACAGTGACTTGGCCTGCTGCTGAATCCTTCAATGTCAGTTCCCAGTGAGCTTATCTGCCCCCATTCTCAAATAATTTGCCAGTTAGGTTGAACTTGAGGGACCCAATCCTAGCTTGTTTCCCCATCAATCAACCACTATTTAATCAGTTGCATCACACTGAGAAAATTATTGGTCAATTTTTCTTTCTTAAATTTTCTATTAAAAACCTTCCCCAAAATTTAGTTTTTTATATTGAGAAATAAAATTTCTTTTCTACCAACACTCACACACCCCTCAGGGTTAACAGCTGTATTCATCTGGTTTTGTATTATATGCCTGTACAATATCCTGGCTCACCAGCAGTTATTGGTGAAACTCCTTTCCAGTTTCATATCTGTTATACTAGCAGCAGTGCCTTTGGCATTCTGGTTTGCCATTCAGGTGCTCTGGCACCTAGGCTAGCAGGCCGGTCTAATCTCTTACTTGCTGTTTGCCTGTGTAATGAACAGGTTTGTCCCATCCATTATATTCTGACTCAGATTAGGATTTTCCAAATTTGAGTCATATTGTTTATAAAAATATTTTTGGTCTGATCATTTTGGATGTTGGGTTGTGCCTCACCCGAGCTATTAATTAGGCTTATGTGAGCCTAATTGATAGTTTGGGTAAGAGCCCCAAAGTGCTGCCTTTATAAGGTATGCCCACCCATTCTAAACCTCAGTTTGGAATTTTTTTAGCATGTTCTTTCCTGGGGATTATTGTCAGTTGCTCCCCAGACGAGCTCCGGTTGGCAGACACCTTCGTTTTTATAGTCCAAAATAAAAATAAAGGATGTTTTGGAGTTCTCATACCTGTGGTCTTTTTCAGGTGTTTTCATTTCAAGGAGGCTTTCAAGTAGTTGGGTTGGACCAACCACTATTCAACCTTTATATAGCTAACCAATGAGAGGTGAATGTTTGGCTGCTTGTCGGTGCCCCAAACCTCTCCCTACTCGGTTAGGCCACTTTTGTTACTTGCCGGTGCACCAAACAAATATATAAAATTATATGGCGGTCGGAACTGGGGTTTTTCCAATTTGTTACAGCCTGACAATGGGATATAAATGGTGACTTGGTACCCTTTCAAAGTAGAAATTTACTTGTTGTGCGACTTAGTTAGCTTCAAGTATTGGCTGCTGTGCTTCTTGGGCATAGCACCATTAAGCTCAAAAATGGGAGCACTACAATGGGAAACTAATGAGGGGCTTCATATCCATTTCTAGGGGTATTCAGAGCATAGAATATTCTAGGATCATTGGTGGAATTCAGGAAAAAATGAATTTTTTGAACGGTTAAACTGAAGATTCGCCAGATGTCGGTGAATCGCTAATCTATTCGACAACTCAACACAAGTTGGTAAATCCGGGAACTTCCCGACAATACTTGTGTCTTCAATTAATTGCCAACTAGACTGTGGTTGGCAATCTAAAGTCTGAATTTTGCATTGGTATATAACTTAAGACTTTCTATTTTAATTGCTGAGGGAATCAAGTAGGTTTGTTGTCGATATTAAATAAGGGCAGACAATAGCATTTATCGTATTACTTAATATATCCTTAAGATATGCTTTCGTCACACCTTTTTTATTTCGTTAGCACGTTGGTAAACTTTGCTAGAGCTTCAAATGACCACCTTAACAGAAGCCAGTAAAATTACCATATACACTCCCAATTTGCTTAATCTTAAAAAGACTGGCGTCGCCCAAGTTGCAAACGGTGATATTAAGCAGGAGGTATGTTGTTCTACCATTAGTTCTGCGGGTTTATGCTTTACTTTTCTTATTTAGGGTATTTCCTTTTTTTGAAAGCAAAGCTTTTTAATTGGAAATTTTATTGTTTCATCCTTATTATCAGCTTCTTAACCCTTCTAGCTTCTATTATGTCTAAAACATGTTTTATCTGAATCACCCAGATTTAAGGATGGTTCTGGAGCTGTACAAATCTTTCCTCCAAAGCATTTTGAAGATTTAGAACTAGCAACCGAAGATCTCGAGATAACAGGTTTGTCCTCAGGGGGGTTAGCTCTTCAATTTTAACATACTTTTGTTATTTTATTAAATATTTTTAGCCTTTACATACATGCATTTTATTTTCTGACCTTGTGGCTACTAGTTAAACTATTTTTCTTGGATCCTTCATCACCACCAGATTGTTCAGATGTACACGATGCCCTTGATTCAACATTGAATTGGCTCAATATCAAGAAGGTTGATCTTTTAGTTATGGCCTTATATGGATTGCTACTTCACGATGATTCTGAAGAATTTCAGCATAAATTAGAGCCAACACAGATTAACAGTTTGTGGGGTGCTATGGAAGAACAGTACATAAACGGAAAGGCTATCGAGTTGGGCGTTTGTGAATTTTCAAAGTCTATGCTAGTTAATCTTATTTCGAAGGCCAGAATAAAGCCCTCGGTTAACCAAGTTAATCTTTCTGATTGCTGTGTTATACCCAAAAGTTTGCGTGAATATGCTAAAGCTGAAAACGTTAAGCTTTTTACCCACAATGACCCCAACGGTAGGCTTTTATGTTTGATTTTTTCTAATAGCACTAGATTTAATGTCGTTTAACGATTTCAACGCTCTTCTAGCCGAGCATGCTAGTGCACAATTCCAACCTAAATGGGCATCTAGGTACTCCATAAGTTATAAACTACGCGGGATCGTAGCTAGTCAAGGGTAAGTGATACTCTTTTAGATCACTTATTTTATTATATAGCTACATTGTTCATGCGAGGATGACTTAGATTCCTGAAGCTTATAATGATATATCACACTCTTTAGTACTTGTCCTATTTAACTATAGGGTTTATACTAATTATTTTACATTCATTTTTGTTTTTATAATTGTTTTGACTAAATAAATTTTAGCTCACAATTTTGTCACAAAAATTACACTTAAATACTTCTATTGCCTACTTTGGTTTTTCTTGGCTTAAACCCTATCAATTTTATGTTCCTTAATCTTTTAGCTCTAAATTGCTTTTTTGTTAAACAATTTATACTATAACTAGTGGAGTTACTCGTGCTTCGCTACGGTGTTTATAGAAATTAAGGTGATTTGAAATAATTAATTTAGATTTTATATTATATAGTAGAATAGCCGCGCTTTGCTATGGTGTTTATAAATTATCAGATGTTTCTAAATTATTTCGTTTTTATATTAGTAGATAGCTATTAATAATTTCAGAAATCATTAAACCTATTAAAAATTCCAACCTCCAACCACTTAGCTAAAATCAATTAAGTCTGCCAAATTAATTAAACCATCAATCTCTTATCTGAAACTATTGATCCTATTGAATCAACCAAAAAATAAACCACCACTCAGCAAAAACCAATTATTGAACTTACAAAACAGCCAAAAACTACCAAACCCTTATCAAACCCTATGAAAAAAATGAGTTAAATGAATTGAAAATACCCAGCCAAATTGCTATATAATTACCATTAGAAATATATGTTCTAGATCTTATATAGAACTAATATTTAAATTTTTTATGATTATGTTAAATAATTACATATTAGCATTCCGTTCCCAAACTTTATAGAATACTTGTGTCAAGTTTGGTGGTTTTTAGTTATTTGCTCGAGATAATGCATATATAAAGAAATTAACAGACTGATACTTTTGTAAATAAAATCTTAGGCTAATTCTTGTTGATACACAGTTTAACACAGTTTTGTTTGTGGGCTTAAAGTTTACTTGATAATCTTATATTTTTTATATTTGTAGACAGTTATCGATAAAAGTAAGTAATCAAATTATACTGATTTGATATGAAATTACCAACCACTCAGGTAAAACCAATTAAATCTATCGAATTAACTAAACCCCTAAACCACTTAGTTAAGACCATTAGATACTAAATCAATCACCAACCGCTTCATAAGTCAAAACTAAATGTATCGAAACAACCAAGATCACCAACCACTTACCAAAACCAATTAACTTATCGAATCAACCAATCACTAACTTTATTAAAACCATTAAGCTTATTAAACATAAACTCACCAACCGCTCGACAAAACCATTTAAACTACCGAATCAACCGAATATCAAACTTCTCGACCGTAACCATATAGCGAATACCATTAAAAACATAAAATTTTCACTTGTTACATATAAAACTTTTTATTTTACTATAAAAATTAAAAATCCGGCTTCGAAGTGCACACGGACCCCCTCCCGTCCACCTATAGCCAAATTTTCAGAGCTCTACATGCCCTAGTTTTGGATGGGCATCGCGCACACACAAACACACACACATTTGCTTTTATATATATAGATAAGTGTCTGAAATAGAGCTTGTAAGATTTGATTACAGACAGACAGAATTGACAGTGAGGTTAAGAAAATTGTATAAAAAATGACCA
>JAKSZP010006168.1:0-21325 GCA_022478985.1 Massospora cicadina | reverse complement strand
TTTACCTGAATCTGATGTATGCATAGCGTTGACCTCCGCTGTGAAATAATACCATGAGTTTTTAATAATATGGAACCATATTTAGAAGTTGGTATACCTTTTCTTAAACTCGTTCAAATCTTACAAAATTTATCTGCTACTCTCCCTCCACACAATATATAGTGGAACCCTATCACCTCTGCTGCCGGACTTTCTTACTCAAGGAAGTTATCTATCCTAGTTCACCATCCTTTTAGTAATTCCCAGCCTTATTATCATTATACGCCTCATTTCCAACTGAGTTGCTGTCAGCAGTTCAACTATCGGGAAGGGTCTGTTTACACCGCTCAACCCTATCCCAACTTTTGGGGTGGCCCATTTTTACAATAATCATCGATGCAGATCTTACAGGGTCAATTGTTTCTCGTTCTTTGCTCTGGGAACTTGGCCATAAGTTGTTTTCATCGTCAGGTTCATTCCCTACCTCAGGAACAGTACAATCAAAGAAAAGTCAGAGTGGAGTAGAGATGAAAACTACTTCCACTATTCTAACTCAAAACTTCCCACTTGAGCTTATCCCAGTACATCCAGTGGAAGTTCCCCAGTATGACAATGCCTTTCTATATCAGCAGCTGGTTGAGGGGGGGGGTAAATGTGCTAACTGAGTGCAATTTATGGACACGGTGGAAGCAGGCCTCCAGGAGCAACAAAAGCCTTATACCTGTCAAATTTTTGATCAACTTTCTACTGATGAACCAGATCCATTTTCTGATGCGCATCTCTTAAAAGAGGTGAACACGTCCTTCCCTGTAAACGCTATTGTTAAATAATACCCTAAAGTTGGGAGGGTATTATGAGCTTCCTTAAAAAAAGAGATCCGTTAAATGTCCATGATTTATAAAATCAGAATGCACCTTATTCTGAGTGTACTTACTGTGACACTGTCGTAGCAAAAACCTGAGTTTGTGAGGTAAATCAATATGGCTGCCCCCATCAACATGGTTTCCACAAAGTTGGTGGCCAAGATGGCATTAAAGTCTGACGTGGAGCATCATATGGTGTATGGGACTGCAGGCGCGGAAAGCACGGTCTCTGAAGGAGTATACAATGCACTACCTTTGTGGTTTGGGTCGATTTTCACCATAGCCCCAGTCATAGTGCTAACAAACAATAACTATGACCTGTTAATCAGAGCTGCTTTTATGCGCCACTTTGGGGTTGTTGTTGATATAACTGCAAAGACATTTTAAAAACTGGGGCAGTGGATCCCAATCTACTTCACTTCCAGTGGAATGCCTTAGGATTTGGTACACATGAGTCACATTAACCTTGCATATGGTGATGGAATGGTTTTAGTTTGCTATCATCAACTAAAGATCAAGACCCAACTCTTTCTATAAAATTTATGAATATCAAGGGCTACCACTTAGAGCTGCGGGTCCTATATCTATTCCCTCTGGACAAAAAAGTAATCATAAACACTGCATTAGAGTAGAAGTGCCTGATGGGCTATATGGGGAGTCTTGGGCCCTATCAGCAAACAGCTCAAGCCCCACGTGTCCCCAGGCACTATACTTCTGGATTATGAGAAGATCAAGTTCTTGGTAGCAAATCATCAGGATAAACCAATGCAAATCTGCCGACACCAGTAAGTGGCGTATTTACATTTCATCCTAGTTGAAAAGGTCCTCCAGGTTCATATGTTCAGTTCATTGGATAAATTTGGTCTGTCCATCAAAAAACAGCCTGGCATAATGGCAGTTGTACCATGTGAGAATTTAATGAGGTTAACGGAAGAACAGAGAGAACAAGTGGAAGCCTTATTTCAAAGATACAAAGAGATCTTTGCTGTTGATGATCATGATTTAGGGTGCACACGGGGAGTGATCCAAGTAGACACTGGGGATCATCCCCCCATCAGATCTCAGATGATCCGCCAATCTAGAACATCAGAAGAAGTTGTTATGGCAGAAATTGATAAACTGCAGAGCAAGGAATGCTTAAACCATAAAAGATCCCATGGGCTTCCCCTGTCCTAATTGTCAAAAAGAAGGACGGTACCAAATGGGTAGTAATGTACTACCACAAGCTCAACAGCATTAAAAAAACCCATACCCTTTGCCACAAATCAATGATGCTTTGGACCGGTTGGGAGGAGCGTGTTACTTCTCTGCAATGGATTTGATAACTGGCTATTAGAATATTGAATTACTTGAGGCGGAACAAGAAAAACGCGCCATTACTACGTCAAAAGGTCTTTTTCAACCAACATGTATGCCACAAGGGCTGTGTAATGCCCTGGCTACATTCCAACGGGCAATAGACACTATCATTGGCAATTTGAAGCTGCTCTGCGTTCTTGTATGCCTTAATGATATCAAAGTTTTTTATTGCACGTTTTCTGAGCATTTTACCCATTTGGAGGAGGTTTTCCGCCGTTTTTCTGAGGCCAAAATTAAAATAAAACCCTGGAAATGTCACCTTTTAAATGATCAGCTAAATTACCTTAAGTTTTTATTTGATGCAACAGGGCTGAGGTTCCAACCATCTAAGGCGGAGGCCATTCAGAAGATAACTACTCCAAGCAGTAAGCGAGATATACAAGTATTTTTAGGGATGGTTGGCTACTATTGCTTAATACCAAACTTTAGATGTATTGGTGGTCAACTGTTTGAGTTAATATAAAGGACGCCACTTTTGAATGGACGGAACACCGTCAACGCTCCTTTATTACACTTCAAACAGCGTTGATCAATGCACCAGTGCTACGCTACCCAAAGTTCAAAAAAGAATTTATTGTAAAGACAGATGCATCTTTTTCCACTGTGGGGGAAGTTCAGCCCCAAAAAGATGATGAAGGGTAGGATCACCCAGTGGCGTACTATAGCCAAAGCCTGAATAGCCATAAACGTAATGATATTGTGACTGAGCGTGAGTGCTTAGCAGTGATTTATGTTTACAAGAATTTAGAGTATATTTTCATGATGTAAAGTTCAAAGTTGTAACGGATCACGCCTCACTACACTAGTTGCAGAACCTTAAGGAGCCTGAGGGATGTCTAACCCAATGGGCCCTTAAATTACAGGCTTACAACTTTGAGAACTTTCACTGATCAGGAGCAAAACATCATAATACTGATTGCTTGTTATGGCTTCCAACTATTGCAGTTATGGCGGATCTGAGCGATATTATGTATGACAAGATGCTTAGTGGAAAGTACAATAATGAGCTGCCTCAATATATCAAGGCATTGAATGAAATGCGAGCCAATACTTTCCAGCAGAATGGTGATTTGTACAAGCGAATCAGCAATTCAACTTTAAACTTCCTGAGACCCCCACAGTGGCCTAACCTTATTATGAGCGCACATAGGGCATTTGGGCATGGTGGCATGCACAAGACGTTGGAATTATTTTGGCCTCAAATTACTTAAAAAGCATGAACTTCGTTGTGCTTGATACTATCTCCTCCTGTCACCAGTGTCAGGTGGAAAAGCTGTTCCGTCAAAAGACCTCATACTGGTTAGTGAAGCTACACTTTACCTGGCACACCATTTTGATTAATGTTGTGGGTCCCTCGTCAACAGGGGCAAACCAGTCCAAATACATCCTGGTAGCAAACAACCACTTGACCAGGTGGGTTGAGGCGCGACCAATACGTGATTTGGGGGCGCTAACTGTGGCCAAGTTTGTTATGGAGTGTATAATTCAGCAACATGGTTGTCCCCAGTTTATCCTTACTGATAATGGAACTAACTTCACTTCCCACATTCTTCCAAAGCTTAATGAGTTAATGGTCATCCGAGTGGTTTTGACAACCCCATAACACCCTGAATCAAATGGAATGGTGGAGTGGGTCAATGGGACTTTAGTGAACATATTCTTTGAATTAATAAGAGGATTGATCCTCAGATTGGAGTTTCCTTTTGTCTACCGCCTTTTTCGCTTATAAGTTGTCATTAAGCCGCAGTAAAGAGCCCTTTGAATTACTATTTGGATGACACCCTTCCCTTCCAGCGCTGCTATACTCCTGTGTAGAAGATACTGGTGGAATGGATAACTAACGTTGTTTGATGACTCTAGCTGACACCTTAATCAAATTGCAAACCAAAGCATACTTGTTCAGTTTAGCCAAGAAGATTAGGACTCAAGCTTCTGATCAGGTACAGCGTAGCGGGTTAGCCCATGTTTAAAGATGAGGACATGGTTCTATTCCAAGATCAACACGGTTTTGGGTGGAAGCACAAGCTGGAAGTATTTGGATTGGGCATTTGAAGTTATTGAGAAGACAGATATGGATGCATATACTATTATGGACCCTAGGAGCGGTCAGATCATCAACATAGTGCACGCCAAGTTTCTCCAGGCATATAAGCAATAGGAGCCTGATCGTCCAGTCAAGGAGGGAGTAATGTCACAATTTTGATATGACTGGACATTAAATACTAATTCGTTATAGCAAAACAGATATGATCCGCCAAGCTTAATATATGTGATGATTATCAGAACACCTTGAGATGAGGTGATATTGTTGGGAAATCGCTTTGAATTAGGCGATCATGCAATTAATGAATGAAGAGTTGCTGGAACCAATGAGATATGAAGAATTAAATTACTAAGCTATAGAATTGGGACCATATGAAGTTGCTACCATATAGGCGAGACAAGATGATTAAGAAGGGGTTGGTTGTTAATAGTTGAAGAGTAAGCGAAACAGAAGATCCACTATATATTATATTAAATAAAAGAATTTGGCGGGAGCAAGTGCTCTATAATTATTAAATAGTTTATTCTGAAGTTTTTTGGACAACAATCATCATATCGTTGGTCCTGTTGCTCTGTGGGCTGAACCCTGTGCAAAAACCCCTACAGCATATCTTAACAATTCTGCCAATTTTATAACAATTTGGAAAAGTGTTACCCCAATTCATGGGGTCCACTGAGAATCATCTAAGGTCTTTTGGATGATAAAATCATTTTTATCATCTAAATCACCTTTTATATCATTGAAACTTATAAATGTTAACAATTCCTACGTTGGCCCATTTTGACCCACAACATTCTTTTTGTGGAGCCATGAGGGCAAATGTCTGACAAGAGGACCACTGAAGAGATTCGCCCCACTGGCTTATATAAGAGTGCTTCTACCTTTGAAAGATTTGGCCCAAACTTATTAAGGAAGGTGCAAGTCCCCAAAAAGCTTCTCATTCCTTAACTGAGGTGGGTGTGGGCCAATCCTCAAATAGTTTTTTCCTTGTCTAGAGTGATCATGTGTCATCTATCATAAATGATGTTTCCAAAGAAGGTGACCTGAAACTTAAAAATTCTCACTTGCTAGTATCAGCGTCAAGTTTGATGCTCTTAAATGCTCCACCACTTGCCGTAGGTAAACTTTGTGGTACGCTTGATTGAGAGAGAAAATCATAATGTCATCCATGTAGGCCACAACGCATACACCTAACAACTCACCCAAGGCAGCATCAATACGACATTGCCTAATTAAAGGCGCATTCTTGAGCCCAAAAGGCATGTCCTGGAATTAGAAAATCATCATTCCTGGTATGTAATGCAGTGAGACATTACTGGCCCTTTTTGATGCTAATCTAATTAGATGTTCTCAAAAAAGATACCGCTTTGAGAATACTTTGGCCTTATCCCCATAGTGGACAATTTGTGCCTTTGCTGGGATAGGATGCTGATTTAATATGGTAAAATTATTTAAGTTAGCATAATCTACACAGGGGCGTAATGTACCATCCACTTTCCACAAAATGTAGCGGTGAGCATACTGGAGAGGTATACTGAAATTTGGCTCCCTTGGCAAGTTGCTCCATAACTTAAATCTAATGCTGCCTTTTCCCACAGAGTCAAAGGGTAAAGTGGGGAAGAGATAAGAATCAGGTAAACTGTGAGCATAAAATCACAATCAAACTTCAAACGATCTAGTAAAAAATTTTCTGAAGCTTCATCAAATGAAGTCTCCAACTTCTCCAAACAGAGGGTAGGCGTGCTTTGTGAGTGGGCTTCAGCAGAGGCGCAAGACTAAGCTTATGAACATTGGGCCTCTGTGCCAAGTTGCTTAGAGTTCTATTATCTGACATGGGGATTATTAATACGTGTTTACTCTTTAAGGACAAAGTGAAGGGTTTGGCCTTCAAATTAGTTTTGATAGCAAATATTTGCGCCAAACCTTTCCTAAGATAATTGGGTACAGCAGGTTTTGACTGCCAATAATTGGTCAGTCAAGTGGGGCGTACCAACTTGATAATCAACTAGACACTAAACTTTCAGCGAGAATACCATGGGAAGCACCTGTCCTGACCATACCACCAGGTAAGTAGCGTAATCCAAGGAGCCTGCTAGGTCTAGATCAACAAATTTTTCGTGTTCCAAGTATCCATTAAAATTGATTTCATAAACTTCCGTGAGGGGAAAGAAATAGTAGAAGAAAGTAAAAAGTATCCAGAATAGTCATTATATGTAGATAATGCCCCTAAACCTAAAATCTGGATCAACTTTAGACTTAATCATACCAACAGGGTGTGGTATCCATTAAAAAGGGCGAGAGATAGTTTGCCACACTTACCATTGAGGATACATACTCCATGGTATCATCTGCATCAGCATATCTACCAGCTTTTTGTAATAACGTTCGTTCAACCACCTGATTTGGTGAATCATTTTGAGGAAACGCGGGTTCTCAGGGGTGATTTGAAAAATGAGAATTGGGTCCATGATGGACCCACAATGGCTTTTTAATGGTTCGTTTTAAATATGAATAAAATTAAAAACGTCTTTAGCAGGTTGCAACGGCATCAACACCAATTTGGTAACCGTCTAAGCATTGTAAACCATTTCCAAGACAATGATACTCCATTCTGTTGAGGGTTTGCATCATAAGAAATATAGTTCTTGTGTGGGAATTTTATCAGGTAAAAAGTAAGTTAAATTGGTTGTGCTAAAAAACTTGCCAACCCTCAAGTTTCCAAGAGAATGGCGTGGAACTAGAAGAAGGTCATTTCCAATAGAGTTTGTTTTCTGAGGGCAGTATTTAGAAATAGTCATATGTGAAATATCCTCAGGTAAGTAACTAAGTCTTTTGATTTATAATTTGGGGATAAACCCTGCTGACCCTAGAATTTCCTGAGAGTGAAGACTAGACAATGAAGGAGCCTCCATTCGTAAAAGGAAATTTAGCTTTTTGGGAGCAGTCTTATAGGGTTGGCAGCCAGTTAAACCTTTTTTTAGTAATAGATAGTCCCAACCCAAGGGGGGGATTCATCGATGTGCAGCCTGTTAAACCTTCAATGCCAAACATTTGAAGTATTTAATTAATATGATCTCGGCCCCTAATGACCCTCACTTTTGCTTAAAAGGAAGAAATGGGAAGAATAAAAGCAACTTATTATAAAAAAGGAATTGTCGTTCCCAAGGCTAGTATTTATAGGGATCAGCTTCAGTGAAGCACACACAGCCAAATCAATGGACCCCCCTTCAGTTAGGCAGGGAATTCACAAAAAGCAAGGATAATCAGGGGATCAGAGGTGGCAAGTGAAGCCCGCCCACCTAAGTGTCCACTTACAGGGTAGTTACTGTTTTCTAGCTAATGATTCTATGACATCGTCAGGGCAAAATAAGGCCTGGAATTAACCAGATTCATATAATTAGGGACTAAAAGCGTCTAAATTGACTGGGTGCTAAACCAATAGAAGATAGAGAGGGAAGAGACCTTGGGGTGCCTAGCATCCAGAAGGCGTCCAAACCTTCTATTGACCTCCAAACCCAATACTGGGGCCAGAAATTTATCATTACCTATCATGTTTAAATAAAATGTTTTTGGGGACATATTGTTCAAAATAAGACTTAGCAGGGTGAGGCCAAGGGGACCAAGTTGGAGGGCCTTCTTTACTAAAGCACACCCTGGACAAACGCGGGTAAGGGAAAGTATTACCAAGTTGGTTTTGAGAGTGCGCGTAATGGTCAGATGAGCGTTACATTCACAGCATTAAAATACTTTGATTATATTGAAAATTATGATGGTACGTTGCATTTAATCAAAATGGGGCATTAAGCATCATTTGGTGTGAGATATTGCTAACTCTGAGAAACATTTAACTTCATCTAACATCTTAGTATAAACTTTGCTCAAGCTATGTATCTTAATGCTTGGAATTCTGATTTTATTGGTTACATCTGGGTGCAGTACCTCGCCAACTGTAAAATGATTCTTCCCAATTGTTTAAATGTGGTTTAATAAAACAATTTTTTTTGTTAAGCATCTCTTCTATTTAATATAAAGGCTGGCAATTATATTTTTACTTATCACACGTTACAATTTCTGCCCTTGCCTGTTACCTTCTGGGGTTCCTTGGGGTTTATTTGTTTATTATGTAGGTGTTAACACCATATTAGGTGGTTTAAGATGGCGTTATTAGCCTACTCTTGGAGAGTTAGAGACACTCTCCTGACATTAGCTGACCAACCCTTTTATGCTACTTGAGGGGATTTTTTTGAGATTCCTTCAACATGGTAATCTAGTGCATTAGCTGGTTGCTGTGGTCACTAGTCCTCTTAATATAGCATTATATTTATTTTAGTGATGGCACAGATTGGCGTTCCATTTTTTGCTGCCTGTGGGAGAGCTACTGTCCCCAGCAAGTAATTGGTGGTAAGGGATGTTTTTGGTCCTGCTACCTGAGCTTCTTTTTTAAAAGCTTTCAAAACGTCTAATAAAACTTACCCTTGTTTGGCCTCCTGGCATGATTAAAAGTTTCTTTGGGTTTCCCTTAGTGCTTTTGACAAGGCAATAAAAAGTTTATGCTCTTTCTGGAAGCACGCCAGCCCATATTTTCTTCCTTACAAACCTCCCATGTTCTTTGCACCCAGTTAAGTTGGACGCTTTTGCGGTTATCTATATAAACTGTTGGTCAGGTCTAGGCCTTATTTTGTATTGACTTTGTCAGAATGTCATATTCTAAAAGAAGATTAATGAACCAGTCAGTGGTCACTCAGGTATGTCAGCTCCACTTGCCTTCCAATTCAATGATTAGTTCCCTTCTTCATTTTTTCCAGCCCAAACTGACAGGGTTTCGTTAATTCAGCCACTAATGTTTCACTGGTGGGGACCTCTATTGATACCACCCCTGGGTACATTAAATTCCTGTTTACAAGTTTGCAGCTTCTTTTGCTTCTATCCCTTCTTTTTTGGTTGCACTGGAGGGTCAGTGTGGCTTTACACTCAGACTATCTATTAAATGTTCCAGGAGTTTTACTTGAAGAATCCACGGGTAGCAACCCCTATTAATATCACCCTGAATAACAACCATTCTTTTTTGAGATCCAAGGAGTTTCCCAAAGTTCAATCCATGAGTTTGGGCAACTTGGCGTTTTCCAGAAGTTCGATTCCCCTTTATTAATTATATGTTTTAAAACTTTTTCCAGGGTTGCTTCACCTTTGACCACCCCTATAGTACCATCTTGGAAAGCCTCTTTATTTAAAATGGCAGCATCTCCTAATACCACGCCTTATCTATTGTCCCACTTGAGAGCCAACAGAGATCTAGCTCCAAAGCTGTAACTAAAAATTTATCTATCTAAGTTCCCATTCTGAACCTACATTACACAGAATGCTGTGAATCCTTATTGAAGGGGGACTATCCATCTTAGCAATAAATAACAATCCACAAAATGGCTGTAAATCATGTTTGATGCCCATGCAACATGAGGAGCTGTTAAAGAGTAAACTTCATATATAACCTAGATTTTTGGAAGTTCTTATGGGTCAATCTGCAAAATAATTTCCTAATATCACATCAAACTTGAGAATCCTTGGCTTCCTCCACCATAATTCTCCAAACTTAGGAGGTTGAGAAGGAGTTAAATATACAATTTTTAGTCATCATGAAGCTGCAGAAGGTACTATGGGGTATTAATTTTCAGCGGTAAGGGTGGCAAAGTACCCATCGCCATTCTTTGATAGGAAAACCTATCCTGGAGGTGTGATTTTCCAAATAAAGACCTTATTAATGAGCTGTCAGCTCTATCAGTTATTAATAAACAATTCTGGTTAAATATTGTTTTCTGTTACATTTTTTCCCACCCAAGGAAAATTTAGGACAACAGTTTTAGTAATTACTTGATCATCAGAAAATTTTCTTGATTTATTTAACTGAATACCTAGGTTTATGCTACCTACCAGGTGGTATGATTAGAGAAGAGGATTTCCAGAATTTTAACTTTAAAGAAAAGGGCTGGTTAATAATCATGTTGGAACGTACCTCTTAGCTGACCATATCTAGGCAGTTAAAAACCTGTTGTACCCAATTATCTTAGGAGTAAGTTGGTGGCGGAAATTTGATGTCAAACCAATTTGAAGTCCAATACCTTAGCTTTGTCCATGTGGAATAGTCATAATTTAATAATTTTCATGTTGGAGCTTAGCACTCTGAGCGACTTGCCACATTGTACCATCGTCTATTAACTTAGCCTTGCGCCTCTGTTGAACCCACTCTCTAAGCACCTCAGCCCCTGTTTGAAGGGGTTAAAGGCTTTATTTAATTCATATTTGTCTGATGCCTTACCTGATTAATCAGAATTTGATTGTGATTTAAACTCGCTTTTGAGCTGGTTTGCATTTCCTCCCCAATTTAACCTTTGACTCTGTGGGAGAAGGCTGCTTTAGATGTTTGGATTACAGAGAAGCTTGTAAAGGGAGCCATCTTTCAGCGTACATCTCCAGTATGCTCTCCGTGCTCTTTGTGGAAAAAGCAGACAGTAATCTACAACCTTGCGTATATTATGGTAACCTACATAATGTTACCATATAAGATCTGAATCTAATACCAGTGGAGGCACAACTTGCTCGCTATGTGATAAAGCTATAATATTCTACAAAAATAGACTGCATGAACGCCTTTAATCAGACTCACATCAAAGGGGCAGAAATTCTCACTGCATTTTGGACCAGAAAAAGGATTTTCTAATTTAGATAATTCCTTTGGGCTCAAGAATGCGCCTGCAATTTATCAAAGTCATATTGATCCAGCCCTGAGAGTTATTAGGCGTATGCACTGTAATTTACATGGATGACATCTTTGTTTTTCCTCTTATAAATCATCTCATGTAATTCACCTGCAGCAAGTGGTTGAATATATGATGACAGCCAATTTAAATTAAAATATGTAAGTGTAAGTTTTTCAAGTCTCAGGTCACCTTATTGCCAACAACAACTTTTGACAATGGCCACATGATCATTTTAACAAAAAGAAGAAGATTCGCTTCTAGTCCTCACTAACCTCAGTTAAAGAATTGAGAAGCATTTTTTGAAATTCAACTTCTTTTAAAAGCTCACGTCAAATCTTTCTGAGGTAGCGGCGCCTTAATACTAGAATAGTAGAGCCAAAATTCTTCAGTGGTCCTCTTCACTGGAGGATTCCTTCCAAGCAGTAGTGTGCATTCTGCTTTCCAAGTCAGTTCTTCACCACGTGGACCCTGAGAGGGAGTTTATCATGTCTACTGATGCTTCCAACTTTGCCAAATCTGTTGATCTCTTAAAAGAAGGCGAAGATGTAGTTGAGCATCCTGTGGGATACTTTAAAAAGTAAATGTCCTTACCTGAGTTGAAATACGCTTTTTTATGACAAGGAACTTTTGGCGTAGTGGAAACACTGACCCACTATTGTCATCTTCTATATGGTCCTTCCCAGTCATTTCATGTTCTTACAGATCACCAAGATCTGTTGTATCACTGTGCTCCTCATTTCCAACCCCACGGCAGATCCAAGGGCATGAGATTCTTGCCCAATTTGTGTTCTTTCATAAGTTTATTGGTGGCAAGGAGAATGATTTGGCTTACGCTTTGAGTCAAAACCCTGCGTTGGCATCTGATCCCATTTAGGTGAAGTTGCATAACACACACCTGGTGGTTTCTCCTGGTATAATTGATCCAAGTAAATTACTCACCACAGTATGCATGCCGTTTCTTGCTTTAATCATGAAATGAAGGGTTAATATGTTCAGAAAGGTCGTCCTTTCCCAGTCATTATCATCAAAATATGATATGGTTCTCACCAAATGCATTTTGAATCAGGAGTATATAACCAAGGGTAAAACTTATCTCTCTCGTTGCAATCACTTTTGCAACTTATTCAATTTAGGTCTGATTCTAGTTTGATAATCTCACAGAGGAGATTAGTCTGCGCCCATGTCAGGGAGCAGTTAAGCAAGTAAGGTAAGAGGAGCAGATGGTAGGTCCGCAGCCTCAAACGTTTGAAAATGCCCTGGAGAAACTGGCAGAATAGAAAAAATAAAAAACTGGTGGTCACTATTTCCCCAGAAATCCTCGCTTGGCAAGCGCGATGCAACCAGTACATCAACACGCCGCACTCCCAACCACTCTCGTTGGTGGAATACAGAGTCTGTGTATTTCTATTTCCAACAAACAGCTTTATGAGAAAATTTTGTGGGGATGTGCACACTTTTTTCCTGACCGCGGTGTATGTCGCACCTCACTCCATGTCACGTGGTTGGCTGGACCTCGGTTTCAAAAACAAGGAGGCAGCAGACAAAGCTGCTGCAGTGCGCATAGTGATTGACCTCCCCGAAGGGCAATACGTCATCAAAACCAAACGCATCAGATGGACATAATCCAACCAAATGTTCCTCAAGTTTGACTTTTTGCCTACTACAGTCAAATGTGCCTTTAGGAGCAGCACCTGAAAGATGGTCTCACCATATACGGCGAAATACAATCTTTTGAGATGCAACACTTTATGCTGATGCCACACCTGTGCACCGGCAAAGACATTGCAGTTCTGACTCCAACTGAGGAGATTGTGAAGGACCTAACCCAGATCCCGCACTCCACATATATCAATATTGAAGGGCATACCACCCACCCTTTCTGGGTAATCGTGGACAGCGCAACCCCCATCTGCACCCACTGTGATGCATTCAGCCATAAGGCACATGCATGCCCCACCAAGGAGGGCATCACATTCCAAGAGCACCCCTCGGTGGCCATGGCCAGCGGAGAGGCGCATATGAACCAACCACAAGCACCAAAGAGGCTTTCCCGTGGGGAGCACAAGGCTGCTACCTACTGGTAGACCCTATCTCCCCTCAAGAGCGGAAGAAGGCCAAACAGGCCCACAGGGCCGTGGCCAAGGAAGCGGCCAAAGTCACCTCCACTATCCCACACTCCCAACGCCAGGAGGACATTGAAACCTTTGCGGTGGAAGCAACTCAGGTATCCATCAACCATCATATTGGGAAGCCCATGCCAATTGGGCCAACCAATCTGAGGATCCGAAGGGTGACTCAATCTCACCTGACCTTTGAAACCAAGCTCCAGTTGAAACCAACTTGGTTTCCAACCTACCTGAAAAAAATTTTTGACCCAAACGTTGGTTCACCAAACTCATCTGCACTGCAAAAAATTCGCTCAACAATGGGGAAACAAAAAGTGAAGGCAAAAGCCAACGTGAACCTTTCTGCTAAAATTAAAAAACCACCGATAGCATTGCTGCAAACAGCCGCGCTGCTGTGAAGGCCCATGGGGATCTAGAGGAGGCTAGTAGGCTTGGGTGCCCACCCCCTCGCACCTAAGGTGTGATGGGGGAAACCTTCACTTTAGGGATGTTGAATATCGCCGGACTCAAGGCCTCGCTGTCCCAGGCTAGGAAACTGAGTTTTTTTACAAAAAAATTTACCTGTGGATATCCTGGCCATCCAGGAGTCCCACTGTCCGCAAGGTTCTGAGGATTCTTGGAAAACCATGCTCCTCCCTTTCCTATCCTTTTGGTCAGAGCACTGTGGGGTGCTAGTTTGTAAAACAATTTTTTAAATTTTTATCATCAGAATCCTTCCTCAATGGCCAAGTCCTCATTGTCACTTTCTCGTGGGCTGAAGTGATGCATGCTATCATCAACATCTATGCCCCAACCTGTGCACAAGAGCGTTGGGAATTTTTCTTGTCAGTCAAATCCCTCCCAATACCCCCAGACCCTTTTGTAGTCGGTTACATGAACTGTTGGCTAAACACACCCACGGACCGTTGGACTTCCTCCTCCCAAGCCCCCCAGGGTCACGTAGAACTTTGTGTTCTAAAGGCCACCCCTTGGGTTAATAGATGTGCTGCCACAGCAAGCCCTACTTCTCGAAAACATGATGCGCCCCCACGTCCACAACAGCCAATTAAGGTCCATGACCTGCATCGACCTTATCCTCACACTGGCAAAATTCAATCTCACATTTCCCACTTCCAAACAATAAAATTGAATTCTCTGACCACTGGCTGGTCTCGATAACCTACCACCTACCTGTCACAGTGGCTAAGCCCCAAATTGGTGCAAACTTTACCTTCTCGAACTTGTGTCACCAGGATTTTCCACTTGGGTGGAATCAGCAATTTTGGCAAAAGAGTTTGTTACACCATTTTGCGCGGACCCAATTTCCACATGGTCAGCCTTCAAAAAGGATACCATCTGCCACTCTCGCCACCTCTCCTCCCAATGCTCATGAGCCACATCAGCCATCATTTCGCGCGCTCTGGCAGAGTTGGCACACCTGGATTCCAACATCCCAGCTACAGGCTACAGCCCTGCATAGGGCCAGAAGTGGGTGGAGGCAGCTGCCCACCTCAACGCGCTCGAAAGGCAACACAAACATTGGGTTTGTGTTCAGTACAGGGCCAAACACATTACAGAGGGCGACAAGTGTACTACATATTTTAAAAAATTCTTCACACCATGCCAGAGTGTGGCCTGCACACAGGTGCAGAGATCGGATGATTCCATCACGGATATGCCAGCTGAAGTAGCAATTGAAATACAATAGTATTACTCCAAGTTATACCAATCTGATCCAATTTAGCCAGCTGAAGTGGCGAAATTTTTTGACCGAACCCACATCTGCACCATTTCCCAATACCCAGAATTAATGAATTTGATTACTCCAAATGAACTCTTGACAGCCATCCGTGGTGCACCAAATCAGAAATGCCCAGGCCGAGATGGCATTCCATATGAATTCTACAAAAAGTACTTCAAATATATATCCCCACTGCTGCTTGCCTCCATTAACCAGAGCCTTCTGGAAACGCGCCTCCTACCAGGAGGACAAGAGGCCTTCACTGTCACACTCTTCAAGAAAGGGGACAAGCTAGACTTAGCCAACTGGCGCCTCATTTCTTTAACTAACATGGATACAAAAGTTTTAACTAAAATCATGGCTAACCGTTTAGGAATTGTAGCATCTGCCACCATCTCCCAGAACAATTTGGTTTCATACCCAGAAGTTGATTTGGGACAACGTGCACTCTGTGGCTAACTCATGTTAGTCCACAGCCTCTGGGGCACTTGTATTCTTGGACCAACAGAAGGCCTATGATAGAGTAAACTGGGAATACCTCAGGGCCTGCCTCCATCAATTCCGCTTACCCCTTGCTTCATCAAATGGGTAATGCTGCTCACGGAATCTGCAACAATGGCAGTACGCGGCCCTGGCTTCCTAACGGAAGTAGTCCGTCCTCAAAGTGGCTTGCGACAAGTGGACCCCCTCAGCCCACTCTTATACAACTTCAGCCTTGACCCACTACTTCGAAACGTAAATGCCCAACTCACTGGGGTCCATGTACCAGGCTAAGCCCCAGTCAAGATGATGGCGTTTGCAGATGACTGTGTGGTTGGGGTGTCTAATAATAAAGACACGCGCGCTTAAAGCTCTCATCCAGGAGTGTTCCCAGGTAAGTAATGCTGCACTGAACGCTTCCAAAGCCAAAATCATCCTCCTTGGTCGATATCAAACCTGCTGGGCCCCAGCGACCAGTGCCCAGCCTGGCGCATCTGCTCACACGTGCTCGCCCTCCCTGCTCACCCCACACCGCCCCACTGATGCTCTCCTTCGTGCAACGCCCTACCATAGGGCCTGTCCGCCATCTGGGTGTGTGGGTGGAGGCAGGCGGGTATGCATCAGCAGTAATGGAAAGTCGTATTCTAGACAACGTGACCTAGCGCATCGCCTCCCTCAGAGCCCACCCTACTTCTCTTACTGGCAGGGTTGTTTTAGCCAACTCTATGCTCCTCTCCAAAGTCTGGTTTGGAGCCCATGCCATCCCCTTCTCCCTAGGCTTTTTTAAATCCTTGTATGCCCTTCTGCAAGGATGATTTTGGTCAGGTCACCCACCACCAGTACGGCTAGAGGTCATGTTTGGCCCTCATCATCATGGTGGCATGGGCCTGCTTGACTTCAAGCCCATGCTGCCAAGATCCTGGGCACCTGGATTGCGGCCATCACCGCCCCTACGCTCCCCTCCCAACACTGGTCCCGAGCGGCCCACTCCAACTTCTCTCGCGCCTTGGGCCTTAACAATCCATCGAACCCTCACTCCTTGATGAAATACCTGGCTTCCCACCCATTGGTCACAGGTCCTCACGGGACTAAAACCCGCTGCAAACGAATCCTTCTCTCCATGCGGAGTGCTGAGTGGAGAATTCATATTATTGGACACACAGCCCAGAGAGGCCGCCCCTCTCCTCAGTTCGCACAGGAGTTACAGGGGTTACCCATTCAAGATGGCGTGATCCCCACACGGCCCCATGTCCTATCCAGGGTGGACTACCTGGACATGATGGACATCCCTTACTCCATTGAGACTCAGAAGACTTTTTTGGAAATACGCACACCATCCTCTATTGCAGCCTCAAATCCGTTCCCATGTGTGGCGCTGCCTGAGAAGGGTGTACCATATGGCTGAGCACTCTAACACTTTACACTCATCCTGCGTCGTGTGTGGCCAGTATGGAATGCTGTTCCACCACATTGAGAAGTGTCCTACCTCTAAAGTGATATGGCGCGAAGTTCAACGTCTGCTTGGCCAGGATCAAACATATCCCTTCAGTCTGTCAAGAGATATGTCTGCTATATCCATGGTATCCCCCCCTCCACCCTCCCTCCGTGCTCTGGTGGTTGCAATCGCCATGTGGACTATCCACACGATTGTCTTGGATGCCATTGCAGGCTCCACCCCCTGTGATGGTTGAGGTCTATCCTCAGCATCACATTGCCCTGATCTTTGGTAAGACAGGGCAGGCTGTGTCTGTATGTATGGAGGAGGAGGGGGCGTTGGTTCTGGCAAGGACGCCTAAGGGGCCGGAGCTTGGAGTAGGCCAAGGAACAAGATGGGCGTCCAAGTCGGAACAAAACGGAAAACGAGTAAAATGGGTAGTTTTGAGATTTGATTTGGATTCAAATCGAGAATGGAATGAAACGGGTGCTTGGGAGTTTCGCGGTTCAATTGGGATTCGAAATGGAACTGGCGCGGAACCATTGAGGATCAGAACTGGCACGGAACCATTGAGTAAAGATTCCGCAATCCTGCTGTAAAGTTTACACCAAACATCATTCAAGTTGGCACCATAAGCTTATATTATATTTTATTTTAGCTTTTAGCCTGTGTATATAGGGAAGGAACTGGGAGCTGGAGGCTCCTCAGTTCTGTTTTCTATCAACTTGGATAAATATTAAATAAAAGAACCTAAAATTCATGTATTTATAATTTGGGGTTTATTTTAAAGATGTTGCCTAACTGCAGCCATGTTTGGCTTAAATCAACAAGTATTGGACTTTGAGAGTGAGCTTGGGAGGGCTATTGCCTCCCTTTATACCTTGTCTTGGAGTCAAGGCATGTTGCTGGGATTAAGTATACTTGCAACTGTCTTCCAGGGGGTGCTTGTCCAATCTTGTAGCGCGCGCACCAGGAGAGTAGTATCAGGAATCCTGTCAGCCCTATGGTCTTTAACATGGATCCTGTTGCCCAACTCATTCGTGGCTCATTGGAAGGAGCCAGTGCGTTACACCCCCACCCTCCCAGAAGCTGTCCACAGATTCTGGTCTCAATTGGTGAACCACTTTCAGGCGTGGATGTTTGGATACCTCCCACCATGTCGCTGACAGCTGGTCTTTTCCTGGTTCCCAGTTTGGTTCATCAAATCAAACCCTTTCCTCCACACGTGTTCAATTGTGGCTACGGCCCCTTCACACGTTCCCTCCCCCTCCCCATATTGGAGTTCCCGCTGGCAACAAGAGATACATTGCTTCTCTGGGGTGCCTTCCCTGTAACTAAGTTTTGTTTCTTTTGGGTCAAATTCGGAAGTGTCCATCCCATGGTCAGCCTTCCTCGCAATAAATTCATATATAACTAAGTGGTATAATGTAAAGTATGAGATGGTATGGTTCCAGGGTCTTTTAAAGATTCCCACCAGACCACTACATCGGAAAATAATAAAGGAAAACCATGATGGCATAACTTTAGGGCACCCCAGAAAGGCGAAGACTTTGGAGCCTTTCCCACATACCTATAACTGGAAGGGATTGGCCACGCATGTTGCATGGTATTTTAAATCGGCATGGTCTGCAATAAGATGAAACCTCGTCATCAGACTCTTTCCAGATTGGTGATACCAGTCCAAAATATCACATTTAGTTACATTTTCCTGGTGTGGAACGCCCTACCTAAGCTAAGACAAATAAACCCTTGTATTCAAGGCCAGAACCCTTGAGGGTCACCAATGACCTCTCTGAGGTCATTTAATGTAAAGCGGTACGGCTTTTCTATCCAGGGATGAGAAAAATGGTGCTGTAGAGGCGGAAAATCAGGCTAATATCGGATCAAAAATTTGGAAAATAATTTAGTATGAGGTTATAAAAATCCAGCCAAATTTGCAGTGTCTCAGTTTTGCTAAAAGATAAAATTTTTATGACTCATATTAAGTTCATTAATCACTTAAAACTATTGCAAATCTTCTCTTAAACGTTCATGTCCAAGATAAGAAAGGCTTTCCTTTTCTCATATAAAAAGTTAATTTCTAATAAAGTTTAGGGAAAACTTTTTTCTCTCGTTGCAAACACTTCTGAAACAAGTTCAATTCAAGTCTAGGTAAAGTTTGATAATCTCATCAAGGAGATTATTTGGCGCCCAATGTTGGGAGCAGTTGGCTGAGTAAAGTTAAGGGCACAGGTGTTGGCCCCACATCAACCAAATTTTGTAAACGCCCCGGTGAGCCCAGTGGACTAGATAAAATTAGTAATAAAAAACTGGAAGTTACCATTTCCCCAGAACTTTTGGCTAGGCAAGCGCGCTGCAACCAGTTCATCAATATGCTGCATTCTCAACCCTTATCATTGGTGGAACATGGGGTGCATGTTTTCCTAGATATTCAGCAAACGGCACTTTGGGAGATGTTTTGTGGAGATGAACACACATTTCCCAAACGCGGTGTACATTGCATCCCATTCCATGCCACGCAGTTGGCTGAATCTTGGCTTCAAAAATAAGGAAGCGGCGGATGAAGCCGCAGAGGTGCACGTAGTAGTAGACCTCCCATATGGTGAACAGGTAGTCAAAATGAAGTGCACCCGCTGGACTAAATTATATCAAAGTTTTGTGACTTTTGACTTCCTACCCACAACAGTCAAGTGCACCATGCTCAAGAACCACCTGAAGGCTGTGCTCGCCATATATGGAGAGTACAATCCTTCAAAATGCAGTTCTTTACGCTAATGCCAAACCTGTGCACAGGCAAAGCAATTGCTGTTCTCACCCTGTCCATGGGAAATAGTGAAGGATTTAACCCAAATCCCACACACCGCTTTTGTCAAAATCAATGGGAAAAACACCAATCCATTCTGGATCACCGTGGATAACGCGCCTCCCATCTGCACATTCTGACATGCTTTTGGCCACAAGGCCCATACCTGCCCCGCCTAAAGAGGGCATTACTCATCAAGAAATTCTCTCAGATGCAATGGGCGGTGCAGATGCCCACTATGAACTGGCACTAGACACAGATGCAGCCTTCCAGTGGGGAGCTCAAGGCTGCTACATTCTAGTAAAACCAATGTCCCTACAAGAGCGGAAGAAGGCCAAGCAGGCTTACAAGGCGGCAGCCAGGGAGGCGGCCAAGACTAAATCTGCAATCCCGCCAGCTCAGCTCCAGGAGGACATTGAGACTTTCACAGTGGAAGCAACTCACAAATCCCTCAACCAATCAGATTGGGATGCCCAAGCCAATTGGGCCACCCAAGCTGAACACCCTATGGACAAATCAGTTTCACCCGACCAATGTGTCCAAGCATCAATTAGGACTGAGTCGCTACCAACAATCCTGCCGAAATTACACCTCCAAGTGATGGTGCACTTCAAATTCACACACCGCAAAAAACTTGTCCCACAGCAGGGAAAAAAGCAAAGGCAAAAGCCAATGAAAACCCCACTGTTAAAGCTAACCATTCTGACACATACTCTAGATCATCAAATACTTGTGGTGCCAAACAGCGCTGTAATGAAAAAGAGAAGGCTGAAGGGCTCAGGTGCCCTTCCCCTCGCACCTAAGGTGCGATGGGGAGAGCCTTTACTTTAGGGATGTTGAACATCGCCGGACTCAAGGCCTTGCTGTCCCAGGCTAGAAAACTGAGTTTTTTACAAAATATTTACCCTTGGACATCCTGGCCATTCAGGAAACCCACTGTCCACGCGGTACTGAGGAATCATAAAAGACCATGCTCCTTTATTCCCTCTCCTTTTGGTTTGAGCACTGTGGGGTGCTAGTTTGAGTGAAAAGTAATTTTAGATTAATTTCATCAAAATTCATACCTAAACGGATGCGTCCTTGTTGTCACCTTTTTGGGGGACAACAAAATGCACGCTGTCATTAACATTTATGCCCCAACCTGTGCACAAAAATGTCAGGAATTTTTCTTGAAAGTCAATTCCCTTCTGTTACCCCCCAACCCGTTCATTGTTGGAGACATGAACTGCTGGATGAACTCATCTACAGACCGCTGGCCCTCATCGCCTACACCCCCACAAGGGCACATTAACTTTGCATTCTCAAATCCACCCTAGGATGATTGATACTTTGCCACAACATGCTCCGTACTCACTAACATGCCATGCCCCCACATAGACAATGGCTAGTTAAGGCCCATAACCTGCATCAACCTTATCCTCACGCCGTTAAAAATTCATACACAAATTACCCACTTCACCACAAGAAAAATCAATTTCTCCAACCACAGAATAATATTAATTTCCTTCTGTTTATCCAACCCAACAGCCCAGGCACTGAAATGGTGCAAATTTCGTTCAGCTGAAATTGTGTCGCCAAGATTTTTCTCATGGGTGGAATCCATTACCTCAGCTCAAGAGTTTGTCGCACCATTATGCGCAGATCTAATTTCCACTTGGTCAACCTTCAAGAAGGTGCTTTCCGTCAGGCTTGCCACCTCTCCTCCTGCTGCTCACGGGCTTCCTTGGCTGTCATTTTGTGCACACTGGCAGAGTTGGACCA
>JAKSZP010006167.1:0-21425 GCA_022478985.1 Massospora cicadina | reverse complement strand
AAAAAAACCTGAATTATTAGATCAAGGTAGTAGGATTTACACTGGTGGGTTCAGGGGTTTGATCTGCCATATATAATCTACAGTTCTGAAGCGAAAGCACCAAAAATAATTTTTTTACAACTTTTGTTAATCCCTATGAAGTTAAGGGCCATGCGCTTGTACTCCTTATGCCATAAAATACTATCTCTATTTATCAGTAAATATATAATATTAATAAATACTGCATTAAAAAATATTAATAAACCACTTTCAAAAACCTCCCACTTAACTAAACATCAAACAACAAAGATGTCTGAGTCAGATGAGTTATTGAGAGAGATTGAGGGCAGAGGGCCAGAGTGCCCGGTTATTGTGCTTCATTAGAAACTTGACATGCACTATCAATAATTGAACCTTATTACTATCCTTTAGATTATAGGCATTTGTAGATGCCTTATATAATTTCAAATGGTCCTTTTTAATATGCGCTAACTTGCTGGTACACTAAACCCATGGTTGTCATTTTACCAGACCATTTCATCTACGCCAAAAGTAGGCAATATCCAACAGTCTTTATTATCATGTGCTCTAGCCTTGACCTTCTGATCCAGAGCGTTTGGATAATCAGAACTTTGTAACTGAATTAAAGTTTGCGTGAGCTTATCAGGATATCTATTAGGACACATATTTTATTCTGCAACACATGCATATAAAAGTGGGGGAAACTTGGGTTGCTTTCCATGAAGTAAAGCAAATGGGGAGTGGCCCGTGAATGAATGATATGCAATGTTGTAAGCAAGTATGGCGGAAGGCAGGGAAAGATATCAAATGGACGTTTTGTCTGTAACTAACTTATGTATACTCCCCACAAGAGTATCATGTAGCTGTTCTACAGTGCTGATGGTCTTTAGGTGATAGGGCGTAGCTAGTACTACTAGTATATCCATTAAATAGTTAAGCTTAGAAATCATTTGAGACATAAAATTGGTCCCATTATCTATCAACAGAAACTGAGGGCATCTGTGCCAATAAATAACATCTTTAAGAATGAACTTAGCCATATTTATGGCCCCTTAGTCCCTTAACTGCCTTTGATTTCACCCACTTAGTTATATGATCATAGCCATGATAAAATATTTAAATTGACCAGGAGGGTTGGTCAAAGGCCGCACAACATTTACTGATACAGAGTTCCGGGCAAAATTAATAAATAATTGATACAATGAGGCTTTCTGATAGGGAGCTTCTTCTTGGCATCTGTGGCAGCAGTTGAGAGTCTCATAGATTATATGACATAAGTTTAATAATGAGATTGTAGTTGTTAGACATTTTCTTATACCTACTATGGCCCATCGCCTTATGGGTACCAATGCTTATATCTGTCCGTTCAGTAGGCTTAGGAAACAAAAAAGCCTATTCATTAATAACTTATATAATGTTACATCATCCACAAAAGTATTTTTTTATTTTGTCCAACATTTTTTGAATCTCAGTAGACTCATTTTCATATTGTTGGTTACTTAGTTTGGTAAATAAATTATCACCCTTATCAGCCAGTAAGGCTACAGTAGGCAAACTAGAGAGTCCATCCACGTTTTGATCCTTGACGCAGGGTTGGTGTTACATTTCAAAAACATATGCTTTTAATTTCAAGGCCAGTGGAACAACCATCATTCAGGTTCCTTTAGTTTTTGCAACCTGCGTAAAGAAACATGATCAGTTACCATATTGAAATGAATGCTAAGGATATAAACCAAAATTTGTTTGCAATCGTAAATTACAGACACTCTTTTTTGGTAATGGTATAATTCTTATTTGTGGATATCCAGTGTCCTACTGCAGTAAGTGATGGGGTGTTCTTCCCCCTCATTATTGAGCTGAGATAAATCCGCGTATATGGTGGTGAGGGATGCATCCGCTTGTATAATGAATGGTTTATCAAAGTTTGGATACATTAGTATCAATGCTCAGGCTAGGCAAAGTTGTAATTGATCAAAGGTGAGTTGACAGGATTCTGTCCATCTTAATGAAACCCTAGTCTTTAGAAGGCGAAATAATGGTTCACCTACTTTGCTAAAGTTCTTCATGAGATGGCAATAAAAGACAATCATTCCCAAAAGTACCTGAATATCACTCTTGCTATTTTGATCATGACATTCTTTCAATAGCTCAATCTTGATGGGCTTGGTCTGTAAGCCTTGTTTATCAATGACAAACCCCAGATACTCAAGTTGTTTACAGAATAATTTGCACTTATGAGGTTTTAACTTTTAAATTAGCTTATAACAGGTAGATTACTTCCTCTAGATGCTGCAAATGGTCCATAAACATTCTGAAAAATATTAATGTCATCTAGATACACTAACATATGGAAGAATTTTTTTATCCTCCAATATGCAATTCATAGCGCTGGAATGTCTCAGGGGCGTTACATAGCTCTTGCTGCATCCTAGTGGGTTGGTATAGACTCTTAGTGGTGATCATAACACTTATATTCCTCATTTGGAAACTCAATCTGTCAATATCCATATATTAATCCATACTGGAAAAGTATTGTGCACCGCCCAAGCGGTATAGTGCATTGTCAATATGGGGTAAAGGATAGTAATTTTCTTGGTAATATTGTTGATTTTTTTAAAAATATCTTTCTGCTTGGAGTAACTTTTGAGTGATTTTAAAATAAAAAAACCTATTTAGCCTATGCTGACCTCCCCCATTTGCTCCCTGATGACCTCAGATTCTCCTCTGGCTGCCTTAATGTGGGGAAGCGGAGAAACCCCAGCCAGCATTTTCCATCTAGTGGGAAAACGCGTTTGGACTTTCTTTCCCAGTCCCAATAATACATCAGGTCAGTTTATTCTGCCTAAGGATCTCGCCATCCACCTAGCACATGCCCAGGCAGTGCCTCTCAGCCCACTCATTCTCCCTCAATCCCAGCTGCATTTTGGCCATTGGGTCAAATTTGGGAAACTATTCCCATATGCAGAAAAGCCATTATTGACTTAGCCCAGGCAGTGATGCTGCCAGACAGGTTTATAGATTTCCACCTCTATATGGGTATTTTGATCTAGGCTTCACTTGTGAAGCTGATGCTGCCACTTGACCACCGTTCCCCTGGCTTTCCAGGGCACCCCTATCCCCACAACATGCACCTGGCTCCCCACTGACACCACTATGGCGGTTCAGTTTGTGGGGTTGCCCACTCACCTTCTCCCTGTGGTGCTCCATCAGGAGCTGATGGAAGGCTTGGCTACCCATGGCTCCAACCCCATCCTTCAGTTTGTCGTCCCCAATGGGGCTGCTCATCTTGCTGGGCCATGAACATTTACCACAATTAGCCCAAATTATAACAAAATTTCTTTGTTGATTCACCCCCCACACACTATCATTCCTTCTGCCCCTGACCACCCATTCTGGGCCCATGTTGAGGGCGGACAGGCTATCTGTCCATCCTGCTTTGAGATGGATCACTTAAAATCATAAATTCCCCTATCTTGCTGCATCTGCCAAACCTGCGTTGCCTCCATCTGGCCTCCAATATGCCACACACTCCACTGCTTTTCTGGCATGAGTTACAATCCTCCCCACTCCCCCAAAACCTGCAGTCAATGCAGCACCCGCAGCTGCCAACCAGGCCCCTCCTCAGTCCAGTCCACATACACTTCAACCAATCAGGAGACAGCTGAGATAATGGTTTGATCCCATATTATTCCTCAATTGACAGCCACAGCCTATAAATTCACCAACCCCAATTTCCAATATAATTTGAATCTATGGACTTCATCAATGATTTCAATGAAATGGGAAATGTAATTGAAGACTCAAAACCCAAACCAAAGAGCTTATACAGTTACAACACCCCATTCAAATAACTTGGCATTTTTACACTCCCCAACCAAATTCCGCTGTGTTCTTCTCTGACCACCAGCTCACTGTTGCTGCAGCTGAAACCCCAGATAACATCAACATCTGTGAGGCAATCGACTCATCAGTAATGATACTTGCCAAGGGTCTTCCTCATCCCATCATTGCTCTGAACTTAGCCTTGCAGGCCAGAAGTAACATCATAAACCTCCACAAACAAACAAATGATGCAATCAAGAAAGTTGCTATCGCTTTGCAGGCCAAGACAAAAACCACCTATGCTACAGCAGCTTTATTACTCTAGCTTCCTTCCATCCAAATTCATGTGGAAAACTGCTTTTTCAAATACCTAGGTGCAATTTTTGATGTAGGTAAGTTTGACAACCAGCCGGCCATCAGCCAACTTGCTCCCTATGTCGCTGATCACCCCACACCATTGCTCTTTGCCTGGGTCCGCACACTTGCCTTTGATATAGAATCTAATTTCTGAGGATAAGCCACCCAATCCCCCTTCCCCTTCCTTTATGGTGGATGAGCGACTCATCACTATCCCATCTGGGTGGTTGTATTCTCATTCAGTTGTTTCACCTCCTTTTGAGCATTAAATCATTCCATTTGGGTAGGTCTGTTCATTCATTTTTCGCTCTTTGAGCTTTGGTAATGTCTGTCCCCTGGTCAGTTTTCCTCAGTTAAATAAAATTGTTGAGTTTTTGGTAATCTATTACTACTCACTTTGACCCATCCTTTTTCTTGATAATCAAAGCTGGGGTGGCCCAAGACTCTTGGAGGGTGCTAACATCCCCTGATGTACAATCTGATTTATTTCTTAATTAATGACTTCATCTGCCACCTTAGAACATTGAATAAGATTAAGTCAAATCAGCATATGTCTACTAGTATCAATCTGGTGCAACACATCATGTAAGCACCCCAGATTTTGTTCATCTTTAGCAAAAAGGATACAATACTTGTCAAATAAGGCCAACGCTTGATCTTTCTCACCTTCCGTCAACCATGAAAGGTGCTCTTGAGAAATCATTAAACATACTGCTTGACGCTCATTGTCCTCAAGCCTAAGTTCCTCTAGGCTTCAAATTCTTGGATATCAAAATCTCCTCAACTGGTAGAATATAACAAAAGCGATTACCTGATGTCACTTAACTTCTACAGAATAAGGAAACAGGTTATCTAATAGCACCTGAATTTTGCCTTGATCTGGAAGAAAAATCTGGGCGCTGAAACAAGTTCATAATTAAATTGATTAGATGAGGCAACTATCTTGTCATATAATTCCTGAGGAATGGTTAAGGCAATTTCAGTTCAAATTAGAACTTGATGACCTGCCATAATGATTAGGGTACAATTCTCATGTATGGTAATACCCTTCAGTTCTATAATCTGCATTGGTAGCTTCTGTGTATGACCACATAGCCGCTGATATCAAATGGTATTGTGCCACTCTTGTACATGATGTCAAAAAACCCCTGATTTGGTGCTGTTGTGGCCGCATTTTTTCCATTTACAAAATAGTGGAAGAGTTTGTCCCAGTAGATTAACACATTCTCCTCAAAAGCAGATTTGACCTCATATTTCCTCAAAAAGAGATCCCACCTAAAAGGTCATAAATATGAAAAGGGTTTCAGGATTCCTACCCAAATGGTAGATTTGGATGTGTTGGCTGTTGGGAATCAATCACAATCTGACCATATAGCTCAAACTTCTGTTGGGTATAATCCATGAATAAACTTGACAACTCTTGAAGTCAGGATTAACCCCGACTTATGCGGTCAACTATTGATCCATCCTAGCAATTTAATCTCAGGGTTAAATCTGAGCCATGCAGCAAGCAAATCATATTCAACTAATATAGTTGAACTGCCGCTGAATCCACAATTCATATGAAAATATGGTTTAAGCTTAATTTTTCACTGAGACACCTCCCCAATTTCCTTTATATTTTGGCTACTAAGCTAACAAACTTTACTTTCCAACTTTTCTCAATTTAAGATAAAATTCTAATCTATTTGGAATTTCCTTACCAGATTAAGTATCTGGTATAAGACTTTTTGCCCAAAAGAAGCGCAAAGGTATTTATACAACACCATCGGCTTTGGTCACCTGTCTAATAATTATCAAGGGATCCATGGTAGCGCACATGTATCCTGTCATGGGAATACAATAGCCAGAGCGGAATCTATTAAGGAGCCAAAAGGCAGCATTAATGCGCTATACACTCCTTCTGAAGTCAAAGTCTAAGGGCCAGCGGTCCCAAAGATTTTTCAATGATCTATGTCTGAGCAAGCCCTAATTTTTTCAACAGTCAAGTGGATAAAATATTAATCAGAGCCCCACTGTCCACAATAGCTCAGACTTTGAGCTTATATAAAGCTAAACAATTTAGGTACACTCAGAAAAATAAGGATCAGAAGAGCTTATTGCAAGTACATCCACTTTGTCCGCTTGATTTTAAAAGAGTAGTTCTTCACATAACAGAGGATTTGACTCTTTCAAAGACTTGATAAATTTTCCATTTGGACCCCAGTCAACTTTAGAGCCATTTAAAGGATTTGAAACTCAAGTGGTTCCCACAGTTAAACATATGGGTTTAATATTGCTTCTTCCACTAAATCAACAGCAAGTTTTTCTTGTGAGAAGATGGTCACCACTATGCTATTATTTGTTATCAATGGAACTGGAAAAGGGGTACTGCTTAATCACTCATGAGTATCATAAAAGAGTGTTTAGGGAATTATTCTTACCTAGAATTTTTTATAAGAGGCATAAGTAGAAACTCACAATTCTACTCTTCCCTGTCTTTTCCCACTTCATTGTCATCCACAGAGCTCACATCAGAGACCCAAGGTATAATACATAACATAGGACAATGGTTGTCTTAATGGTCCAATATTTTACAGCAATTGCAGATAATCTGACTAACATCCAGTTTGTCCAAACGAGGGCCATATAGTGGAGGTAAATACTTTATTAGGAAATGGGACGATGCTGCAGTTTGTGAAGCTACCAATAACTCTTGTTGGGTGCCCAAAAAGTGATGGTGCACCGCCAGAGATAATTCATCATATGAGTGATATTATTCTCTTCATTCAAAAAAGGGAATTATTAATCAATAAAACTCTTGGAAAAGCTCACAGTCATGGCTTAGAGTGATTTGTGCATCAAACTCATTGATCATGTTAACCCCTTTTACCATCTGTGCTCCAAATAAAAGCTCTCTGTATAAGTTTCACTGTTTCATCTTTTTTAAAACATCTTTTAAGAAACTCAGTCTTGCGGTTGGTCATCCTTTCTTCCCTACTGAACTCCTTAATGAGAAGGTTCCTGGTATTGCGGTAGGTAATGCCAATCTTTTGTAATTCAAGCGTAACTAAAACCTGGATTTCAGTATCCAGAGAGATCATTATAATTGTTAATTCAGCATTCTTGGGCACCCCAGCCATGCTAATCTCAAAAGACTAATTAAATTGTGTATATTGGACTTTTTATCAAACTATGGTAAGTTGATAGAGTTTACATGAACTGGAGGTTCGTGTTGGTAGGGCCAAAGTCCCTGAGTTGCTCCTAAATAACTTTCTGAGTGGTGGAGATGAGACATAAACTGGCCTTGAACCTCTGGAGAGGCTAAAGTAGAAGCGCTTACAGGATCTGGAATAAAATTTACTGTGTGGCATGCAGGTTGGACTTAAGGTGTACAATTATTTAAGCAGATTGCTCAGAGGGACGAGTTGCCAGCACATTTGGATGAGCTGATGATTCAATGCCCAGAGCTGAGTTGTAAACACAGGCATCTCCTGCATACCCCACGGCGCATTACCTTCAATATTTCTTTCCAACAGAAAAGTTCTTGATTTTCACCAGTAATCTCAGGGGGTTGACCTCCATATTGACTATAAAAATAATTCCACATATCAGCAACATACCAGCACTCCACATACAAAAAGGTTTCCATACTATCTAATTTTTTAATAGTGGCCAAAAATCCCTCCTTCATGTTGATGTTCTTATTCACTAGGGACCTGACTTGATGTCCCTGGGTTTTTACATCAAGTTAAATTGCTTTTATCGTTTGATACAACTCATTATCAGAGTGAACAGCTCTAGTCATATCCACATCCAGATTATTGAGGCAACGTCAATGCGTTTTATAATTCTATAGAATTTTTTCACTTGATGGTAATTACTAAATATAATATATGTAAGTAGGTCAACGTGAGCATTTAAAGCCGGTCATACTTGGCAAACATCCTTGTAGTGGGTCTGTGGGGCCTCTGAGGCAACATCTACAACTTTAACCATTTGTACTACTTCTACTGGAAGGAAACCTTCAACAGAGTCCATCAAATACATACAAAATTAAATTGAACTACATGGAATTAATGTGAGACTCCTGTATTGAGCACCACATTGTTGAAATTGGCGCTTAGGTGTCAAATTTTGAAGCACAAGTTTTTATACACAAAATACTAAGGTATTGTTTGATAACAGTAACCTTAGTAAACTTGCAATTATAACAAGTTTTGGCAAAAGGTATCTTTATTATAAAATAAATAAAAACATAATGTATTATCAGTTACTAAAAAAGGCTTAGCAGCTCACTATCCTTTCTGCACTTCATGCTAGTTTTCTCCAGCAACTTAGGAAAAAAGATATCATTACCATTAAAATTCAGATAAGATATGCTCTTTCCACTAGCATTCCTATTGGTGCTATTAAATATACTAAGAAGCAACCAAAAGTGATAGAGTAGCGAGATAAATGTTTAATAGGATGATATAGCAGATCACTAAAGCTTGCAAGTTTTCTATTGTAGTTGCAGTCAACTGATTGTATTTTGAGGTTTTAGCATTTGGCCCAATATGAAGAGAAACCTCATGATGAAAATTTTATACCAGTGTGTGGGACAAGATAAAGGTTAAAGATATAGGTAAATTGGATCAGATACAAACGCAAGGCCAAAAACCTAAGAAATTATTAGATCAAGGTAGTATAATTTGCACCGGCAGGGTTAGAGGATTTAATTTGCCATATAAGAATCTAAAGCGCTGAGGCAAAAGCATCAAAAGAAAATTAAACAACTTTAGTTACTCCTATGAAGTGGAGGGCCATGCACTCATAACTCATTATGCAATCAAATCATATCTTTGGTTATTAGTTAAATATAATATTAAGTAATTATTGCATTAAATGATGGTTGATCAAACCACTTGCAAAACGTAGGATAGGGTAGCTCAATGTTATATACATGGATTTGGAAAAAGAAATAAGTTGGACGCCTTATTGTTGGGCCCATTCAAGATTATTGCCAATATGGGTTACAGAAGCTATAACACTGAGAAACATCACTGATGGTCATATAGTGAATTGGATCTATAGCTGATGCTTTTAATGTTTCAATTAAAAGGAAATAAAAAAAATAATATAAGAAAAAAATATGGAGAAAAATTATAAAAGAACTATATATAAAATCCTCTGTATTTAGGAGATCATCCTTGAAAATAAAAAATTAAACTTATACTTAGTATTGGTTTCTAATGCCACAATTAAGATTATCTGAAAGTGTTTTAATCCTCCAAAGCCTTCCGGGGAGAAGGGGGATGTACTATGATAAAGGTAGTGAGGAAGAAGCACGAACGTTTGGTAGGGCCAGCTCATGTTTAAACTTGTCTATCATGGTGATTCATGAGGAAAGAAGATCTGCACTCAAGATGTGAGAATCCTGAACTGGGGGAATACAGGCGTTAAGAAATTCATTGGTGAGATCATGAAGTGATCCTTATACAGAAAGAAGTCATAAGAGTCCCAACCTTGGGGGAAACAGGTGTTCAGGAGAATATTATTGATGAGATCAACTGAACAGTCCTGGTGCATTATGTGGCCATGGAACCATGCTTTTAGAAGGCAGCAGAAAAAATAAGATGAGGTGGAGACACATTGAGAAGAATGGGCATGAAGAGACGCACTGAGCAAAGAAAAATCTTTAGTTCTTCAAAATATCTAATACAAACCATGCTGAATGATTCAGGCCCTGGAATGAAGTGGCGTTATTCTCTGAAACTCTATCTTTGCTGGATAATCTGTTTAAGCAGGGGGGATGTGTTGGAATTTTTAAAATGCCCACATCATCCAGCTTTACACATTATAAGTATATTCAGTTTTATCAGCTGGGAGCAATTTATTGTAAGAACACCCATAGTAGATGTGGGAGTTTAAATTTACATGGTAACTATTTTTGGTTGATTTCCTTATGGAATGTTAACTAGTTTTCCTGATTCACTTCACTGGATTACTGGTGATCCATTGGGGAGGATCCCCTAATAATGTTTACATGTGATTTAATATTTAACAATAAATAGGAAAAATAACTTGCGTGAATCAATATGAGTTTGTCACTGGTCAATAAGGGTTTATTGATAGTTGCTGAACGTTGACAAAGCTTTTGTTGGCATCAATTTTGAGGGTTAGCCCAATAGGCATCGTGACCTGAATTATTGGGTAAAAGATCACATTATCTAAGCATGTTGCTAGCTTAGTAAGGATAATCCAATGGTATTGAGTGAGGGCTTTGGGACACGCTCTTCAGATTTTTCAACCCAGGAGCGGTCATGATCTAGTCAGCGGCGGAATCTGACCAGAAGGATGAAGTAATCATCTTTTTGGACAGCTTCTAAGGTCAATATTTATTGGAAAAAGGTGCCGTTCCTATTGGGGACAAATTTAAGAGTTAAGCGCCAAATTCTCTATATAAATTTCTTAAATTTTATCTAATAAAAAAATATTATATAGTTCATTTTGGAATAACATTTAGATATTTTTACAATATATAATATGTGCTCTTGTGATTATGGTGAAAGAGATAGTTTTCTATTATCTATCTATCATTTTTCCAAATTTGCTTATAGTGTTGAAGGGATAGTTTTCCTTGCCAAATGGCCACAAAACACTCAGAAGGAAGATTCAAAAGGTAAAGGTCCTCTTGTTATCCAGAAGTGCCTTCAAGTATCATAAGGAAGAGCATTACCACCTTTCTAGCATTGAAGGCTGACTCATATTGGTTGTAAAGAGCTCAACTAGTGTAATAGCCTTCATACTATTCTTAATCCAACTAGTCATTTAATCACCAATCTATCCAATGCAATTAAACCTTTAGTTTTAACAAGAAAAGTTTACAGATGGTCAAACTCAGAGGTTAAACCAAACTCTGGAGCAATATCTCTGCTGTTTTCTTCTTAAAGTTATTACACATGGGCGTCAGACCTTCTCCTGAAGCAGTTTGCTTATAATAATGCCCCAATCCTCCACCAGCCTTTCCCTTTTGAGGCCAATTTGGGTTGCAACACCTCGTTCCACTTTAGCACTCATCTCATTTCTACTGTTCTTGCTGCAGAGGAACTCCTAAATCACATGCAAAACCCACAAGCTTGTACGCGGAAACCTGTTCAAGGTAATGTATGATTACAAGAAATTTGAAGACCAAAAACGCCACCTAAGCCATGCGCTTATGGTATGATCACTGGTCATGTTGGAAACGCGGCACCTAGGCATAGAGGTTCCTTCCTGTAAACTAGCATGCAAACTCTCAGCTCTTTGAGGTGTTGAAGGACTTAGAAAATAGTGCTTTCCATATTAAGTTTCCTTCTCACAGGAAAAAACATAACGTGTTTCATTTATCCTTGTCATCTCCATTAAAGGATTTTATGCCCAAGTCGCATAAATTTATCATTTTATATGACTCTCATGAGGCAGAAATAGAAGGAAATATTGGCCTCTCATAAGTTAAGTCACTCAATCCAGTATCTGGTGGCTTGGACGGGCTACCCTTCATATGAAAATAGCTGAGGAATTTTAAGATATTGTGACAATTGTGAAGAACTTGTGGAAGCCTTCCACACAACTCACCCTGATGCCACCCACCCTACCCAAAAGGTGAAGGCTCTCCTTGCAATCAGACTCCCTGCTTGTCATAAAAAACGACCTATCTCATGTCCCAGGAGGTGACATTTACCCTGTTCCAAAAGAAAAGGATATTGTAAGTCCAGATGACCAGCCCCTCCAGCTGGATCATGAACAATTTTCACATAGAAGCCTGGAAGGGGCCAAGCCCCCATTAGAGCCCCTCTTTAGGATCAGTGATCTAGCTCATATAGTAGATGAAGTGGTGGGTTACTGCCCTGTCTCCTAAAGAACCTCCCTCTCTGCTACAATTCCTCTTCTGATCTTGTAAAACTGATAAGGGGGTGTGCAGAGAGGTGGTTTAGTTTAGACCTTCCAGAATGACTCTCAGGCCCACCCCTAAGTGCGACCTTGTCACTGAGGATGTTCAAGGAATTGTCTCACCCCTCTAAAATTCTCATATAAGCACTAATTCGCTAAATAATTCAGATCAGGTTTAATTATATAGTTCATATCACAAATCAAACTTGTGGATCATGAATTTTATACTAAATTTCATATAATCTGTAATATTTATAAGACGGGTTTTAGTGAAACTGATGTTATAAACTTACCCATTTGGTGAAATACGTTAAAATTTGGTATTATTCAACCAGAATTCTTCTCAATATGGAAGGCAAGCGGCCAAAACTTTTATAATGCCATTTGAGACTTATAATACTTTATCTATCAACCCTAATACAAGAAGCCTAGTATGACAATTAGGGCGCCCAGCAAGAGGCTTAGTTATCATAAAAATAATAAGTTCTCTTTTACCCCTTCACTATATAGGCAAACACCCTCCTTAAGGTAGGTTGCCAGATTATTCTTTAGCTTTCCTTACATTTAAGTTAAACTTTAATATAAAGTACTTTTGTGTTGAACCCTTTTCACATAAATTGCCCTCCATGCTACTTCACTGATTTTAACCAAAATTATCTAGCAATGCATGCCACCATCTACAAAAAATTACTGGAGATTTCCAAGTGGATAATCATGTCTGTGGATTCATCATGGCTCCCATTTTTCCATGAGATAGTGTACAACTATCTCCATAATAGAGATTGCTGATCCATCACGCACACTGCAGATGCCATCAACTACCTCTTTTTTAATCGATTTGCCCCATTTTGGGTGCAATCCATGCTATTTTAATAGCTTTATGTTCCATACTACCAATAACAGTCTGGCTTATTTATTTATTATTATACAGCTGAGAGCCTTAGAGGGGTTATCACTCTCCCTGTCTCTCCCACCCTTGGGGCGCCCCAGTAAGACCCATGATTGCCCCTACTGCATCCTTCTGGCTTGTTTTAGGTGCCTTTAGTATGTTATTTAGATAGATTGCCCCTCAATTATTTTTTAGGAAACATTTCTTAAATTTATCTGAGCAGCTGAGCCTTTGCATTCTGTACCATTAGTGGCACTGTCAAACCCTTTTAAAATGAACAGTTCTTTTCAATTCAAAAGCAACCCTGAAAAGATCTAATTGAGATGCATGTTTATTAATTTGAATGACATAACAGTGTTTTCAAGTATCTTTACTAATCATCTAGATCATCTTTTGCCAGATTTCCAACATTTTATAATAAATAAAGTCAAACTAAAAACCACAAAGTGTACTTTATTCTAACATGAATTGGTTTTTAGGATATGCATATCATTAGAAGGAATTCAACCCCTCTATAATAAAGTCAAAGCAATTATAAAGATGCCTGAACTGAAGAGTCTCAAAGATATATAGGTTTTATTAGGAATGATGGGATATTACCATCAGTTTTACCAAATTTTGCTTAATCTGACAAGCCCTTTTGTTGGGATAATATGACCATATTATCTAGATCAATCAGATTACAACACAATCTTCTTTGCCCATTAGTTGATTTAACTTAGTGGAAGTGAGTTATCATAAGAGATGATAACTATTGTTGGCTATCTTTAAAGACAGATTATTAACTAATCCGCTGAGATTTGATTCATCCAGATTACTAATGTTTTGTCAGGGATGATCTCCAACAATATATGTGGTTTTATTATTTTTAATTATTGATAATTAGTTGTATTGATTGATTAGAATTTTTCAACAATAAACTCAGGGATTTATAATTTGTTGCTGAGGCGTCAGTAACGCTTCTGGTAGCAGATCATGGGTTACCCTTTTTGGTAAAATGACCTTCTATTGATGTAAAAATGTCCCATTACCTAAAGAAGGTAGCTAGCCTAATAAAGTAATTTGCTGATATTGATAGAAATATTGGGAAACATTCGTTGATTTAACTATAAGATGTCACATTTTTAATTGGCGGTGGAATCCAACTTGATGGATGAGGAAGATCATCTTTGGTCACAACTTTAATGGGCTAATCCACTGGCAACAGCTGCCATTTCCAAATGGGACACCAACGAAAGAGTTAGCCAGATTACCAATAAATTCCCTTGATTTATTATTAAATAAAGCAGCAGTATAATAGCAAATTTTTACTTAAATAAATATTTATATAGTTTTACAATTTATAAAACATAATATTGGTATAGAGTTGAAGAGAAGATAATTCTCTCATCTATTTTTCAGTTGCCAACTCTTGAGAATAGAGTTTAAAGTAAAGGTTCCCTTTGTCCAAGTGGTACTAGTTACTCCACCAGCTCCTATGTGAAGAGAGAAAGAGTCAGATTGAGAATTTTTTTGTTCATAAGTAACTTCAAGGATTATAAAGAAGAGCGTTAGTACCAGTTTAGCATTGAGGACAATACTCTAGTTGGTTGTGAAATTCTCAACTAGGACGATAGTCTTCATACTATTGTTATTTTAGTCAATTAATTATATCAAAAAACTTTTTAACGCAAGCATAAGAACCTGTGCAGTAGACATGAGAGCCGCAAGAAATAACACAAATATAAAGTTTTTATTTGGTTCTCACTACATTGGTTAGTTGAGTAGATACAGCTATGAAAAGTTAGTACCTTGGTTGCTTACTTGCTAAAAATACACCTTTTACATTGCAGAGTAGAACAGAAATAGCATTTGAGGCAATGAAGGATTTAAGATATAGAAAAATTTTGTGACATCCAGATTATGAGAAAACATTCATTCTTTTTACATATGCATTCAATATAGCATTAGGAGCCATTTTCTTGCAGTTGATTGATAAAGTCATTGACCATCCAGTGTCTTATCACAGAAAGACGTTATCAAAGGCTGAGTGAAACTATATCTAGAATAAAGGATGCCTAGCAGTTCTTCTCGTGTTGAAACATTTTTTGCAATTTCTTTACAGTATGATTAAAAGTAGTTATGGACCATGCTATTTATAGTGGCTTCAAAACGTGGAAGATCCTAATGGAAGGCTAGCCTGATGAGATCTCAAATTACAGCACTATGATATAAATATTATTCATCAATAAGGAACATGACTCATGAATGTGGATAGACTGACCTAACTGTCCATGCTCCATTTAGACAACAACAAAGATGAACAGTTACATGACATACTCATAAAGACAGAAGCTTTAAAGGAAAAGATGAACCAGTTCAAAAAATATTGAAACAACACATGCAAAATATGAAAGTTTTTGATGTGTTATTATACAAAGATGGAACAGACTGTTTACTTTACTTGTGGCCATTAGAATGGGTACCAGTTATAATGGAAGCCCACAAGGCCTTAAGACTTGGAGTAGTCAGAAAAAAAACTTAAAAATGGATTAAGAATGATAATACTGGGAAGGGATTCTAGACTATGTAGTGAAAGTTTTGGATGGCTTGCATAGCTTGTCAAAAACAACAACATATAAGGTTAAGTACAAGTAACAACCAATGATCCTCAGAAACTGTTCCATACCATCAGTTTAGATGTTTTAGGTTTACTTTTCAAAATTGACTGAAGGTTATTGATAATTCCTTATAGGAATTGATCACTTCACAAAGTGATTTAAAGCAATCACCTTTCTACACAAACTGCTAAGGCCATTGCCAACTTCCTATATCTCTTATAAATACTCAGTACAGTTGTCCTCAAGTATTGGCATGTGATTATGGGTGTAACATTACCTCAATAGTTGTGAATATCTTAGTGACAGGCATGAGGACACACCAGCTTTTCTCAGCGCCCTGAACCCATCAACTAATGGAAATGCAGAACAAGAGAATTTGACCTATTTTTTAATATTAAGAAAAATTAACTAATTCTGATCCCTTGCACTGGGATCAATACCTCCCAAGTGCTCTGATGGCTTGCCATATAAGCTACTATTGTATCATCAAAATCTTTATTTAAGGCTTTATATGGAGGAGAACCTGGCATCCCAGCCCTATTGGCACAAGACGTTACCAATATAAAACCAAAAACCAGAAAAAGAGTTAAGAAGATCAGCACATAAAACTATTTAAATTCAGTATGGGTCAATAACATATATGGCTAAAATTGGTTATAAGAGAAGGTCAGTCAGCAAATTCAACCATCAACTTTTACCCACTTTTGAGATTTCTGTTTAGTCTTATACTACCACAACCATATGTTATCATGTGGAGATAGATTGAACTCCATCTGGTAAGAACCATATATTATAACTACAAGCATGGAGATTAATAATCAATTAAGTCTATAGAAACTGTAGCTACAATCAACAGAGCAACTAGTCAATTCTTGCATTGGTAACTCTCACCAAAATTCTTGAAGGGGTGATGTTGGATAACAGTGTATCAGACATAATAATAATAGCATCAATCTTACGCCTTCTGAGAGCTTTAGCAAGTAACCTAATTGAATGATTCTTGCAAACCCCTCAATTTAATTTACAGATAAATTGACCAGTAACAATATTCAAATATATACTAAAAAACTTCTTAGGTCCTACACAAGGCCTTCTTTCCACAGAGTAAAATACTTAATAACTGATGTAATTAAACTTTTGTATGCAAAGAAACAACTCCATCAGATGACTTATGGGTCTAAAAATTGAATAGCACCATAAAAAGGGTATTGTTTCTCTAATCAGCCCAAATATCAAACTTATATAAAACAAGTTATTATCCAAATGGGACCCTCAGCGCATATACTACCTATAAAAATTAAGCTACAAAGGCATTTATAAACCCAGAAGATTTATCCAATGAATATCCACCATTATATAGCGCCACTCCAGAATTATATTGTTCTTTTTCCTTCTGGGGATTATATTGCTAAAAACAACATAAAAATAGCCTCTATTATTTTCTAATAAAGTTAGGATTTTTATTCTAAAACTCTGTTTGGTGACTTTACTTCAATAAGTCCCTTTGTCTCTTACTATAGAAAAGATACTCTTTACATTCAGGACTAAAGTGAAACTTAGCCACTCTATACATTATAAATAGCACTTTACAAAAGTCATTACCCAAACAAGTATTAATTTTAATGATTCTTAAAATTTGCACCATTGAGCCTCTAAAAAAAGAAGCCTTCCATCTTCTTATTAACTAGTATGGAAGTCAATGCTAAGCTACTATATCTGAATGTGTGACATATTATAATCTCTTCAGTACAATCATCAGTATGTGTTTTTTTAAGATTTAAAGCTCTTAACAATATATGATTATTATTTTGCTGTACTATATATGATTATAAACAAATAGAGAGTCTTTCTTATGGAAAAAAGAAGCAAATTTTGATTGCCTGCTGTAGTTTTGCTCTGATGTCCTTGGATTCCCCACCAGCTGCCCCAGTGTGGGGCAGCGGCAAAACTTTCCCCCACCATTTTGTCTGACAGGAAACATGCTTATACTGGCTTGCTCATTTATACCAAACCCCTGGGACGATTTGTTCCTTCCAAGTATCTTAACGCCCACCTTGCTCATATCCAAGCAGTGCCTCATTGCCCTTTGGTGCTCCCCCAAAAAACATGCGTTTTGGCCTTAGGGGCAATTATGGGAAACTTTTCCCTTACCACAACCAAGCCATTATCAAAATGGCTCAGGCGGTAATGACTCCCACCAGTTTCATTAATTTATGCCCCTATATGGGGTATTTTGATCTCAGTTTTACCTGTGAAGCTGACGCCACCACTGTGGCAACTGTGCCCCTGGTTTTCCAGGGTACACCTCTCCTCACAATTTGGACCCATCTCCCAGCGGATACCAAATTGGAGGTTCAGTTCACTGGTTTGCCCACCCACCTTTCCCCTGAGGTGCTCAACCAGGGGCTGATAGAAGGTTTGGTAGCCTATGACTCCAACCCCATCTTACAATTTGTGGTCCCAATTGGGGCCACATGCCTCTCTGGGCCTCAGATGTATGCCACAATCAGCCCTGAATCTAATAAAATTGCCTTGTCAATTTTTCCCTTGAGCTGTCATCCCCTCTGCCCCTGACCATCTGTTCTAGGCCCACATCAAGGGCGGGTGGATAATCTGTCCATCCTGTTTTGAGTTGAACCACTCAAAACGTGAGTGCTCATCCTTAGCTGCTTCTGACAGCTCTGCTTTTTTGTCCACTGGCTTCAAATCTGCTGCCCACCCCGCACCAACTTTGGTATGGGGTCCAATCCTACCTCCCCTTCCCCCAAAGCCTGTTGCTGCAGCTGCGCCTGCAGCCACCAATCAGCCTCCTCCTCACCCCAGTGCCACAAATGCTCCCTCCAATCAAGCACAGGATTGGACCCCAGTTTGCTCCCATGCGTTCTCCAATAATCCAACCAAATCTCAGGAATATGCTGATTCCCCAATTTAATTCAACCAAAATCCTTGGGATCTATTGGCTGAAATTGATGAGTCTGTGAATATTATTGAAGACCACACTATCCAACTCAAGCTGTGATGTGTTTACTGATGATGACGCCATGCTATCACCTCGCTTATATACCCCCAGAAAAATACTGAAACATTCTGCGGTAACCATCAGCTGGCTGTTGAAGCAACAGCTAAGCCAGATTGTCATCCTCTCCACATTGCTGCCACCAAATCAGTAGCGATGCTTGCAGGAAGAATATCTCCTCCCATTATCCCCTCCACCGCCAATATGCTTTAAAAGAAGATGTTGACTGAATCTCACAAAGCTTCCAATGACGCCATCCAGCATGTGGCAGTGGTAGCGCAGATTCCCAAATCCAAGATTACCTGCACCAATATTGCCACGTTTGTAAAGCTCCCTGAAGCACGCATGAAAGCTGAAAATATTTGGCCAGTTACATCAGATCTCTTATATTCAACCGCTGTCTTCCTGCCATCCCAATTATTGGAAATCTATCTTCACATCCCACCAACGCCCTGACGCCCCTGCTCTCTTCCATAGCCCATGCCCTGCTTTGGTGGGAAGCATAGGCTGAGGATGAGCCCCCTGATCCCCCTCCCCACACCATGATGGGATAAGAGGATCCCTCTGTCCCCCTGGTTGTGTTTGCATTTTGTGTGTCATCCGCTCATTTTGAGAGAAGTTTGTTCCTTTTGTTTGGTGAGGATTTATGTGTTAGCTTTTTGAGTTTTAGTAATGTCCATCCCCTGGTCAGCTTACCTCAGTTAAACATAACAAATAGAGAGTCTTATAAAAATCAAGCCTGAAAAGATATAGATTTTATCATAAACTTTTATCTACATTACATTAAGTTATTTTCTATATTATTTAATTAAAATTAGCGTTTATGTTTTATTCAAGACAAAGGGATCATGGGACCCTTCTTGGCAACATAATTTAATTAAAAAAGGCTGAAAAAAAGCAAATTGCAAGGGGAAGATACCCAAGTGGTAGAGTAGGGACCTCTACCGCTGCCTCCTCAAGTTTGATTCTGGTACTGGAACTTTGGGTAGGGGACAATTATGACTGTGTTGGCGTTGCGCACCAATGCCCTGAACTGAGATAGCAAATAGCAAAGGCGGTCCATGGAGTTCCTGGCCTATCATACACCGCATGTGGAGGTTTTCTGGATTTTATCCTCCTTTCCCATTCATTCAATTTCCCTTAATCAGTGCGGTATCATCCCAGGTCAGCCCACCTCAAATAAAATAGAATAAAATAAAAAGCAAAATGCAAAATGCAAAAACCCAGTTTAACATCCTGAAATACTAAAGTAGGTACACCTACCCTAGTATAACTGAGGTGGAAGGTGGTCAAAGTGAAATAAGCATGTATTTATATAAGGCAAGGGGACCAGAGAACCTTCTTGCTGCACAAAAAATAACAAGGCAGGTATAAAAAGCAATAAAAACCCAGTTTAACCTCCTACTATATCAAGACAGGCCCTCACCTACTTGACATAGCATAGGGGGAAGATGGATTTTTAGGATAATTTTCTCCAATTGAATTCCAAATGAACCCCGCTCTATTGCAGATAACAATGCAGTGAGGAGATCCGCTGGATGTGGTTCAAGGAGATTTAAAGGAGCGTTTTTATTGAAGATGCCTGCAGTTAAAAGGGTGGTCACATAATTGGTAATATCCTTCTGCCTTAAATCAGTATTCTGTTAATTTACAAAAGGATGCTTCAGTCTTAAGGGTTGATTTCTTTAAAAAGTCAAACTGAGATGCTCTTGCCACAACCTGAACTTCCACACTTGTATTTTGGCACATTTGTTTAATGTCATCTTTGAAAGGCTTCTTAAAATCATCCGGTAATCTTATCTCCAGAAGTTCATATAACAAATTGCTGTTGTTTTACTTAAAATAAATTCTTGCAGGTAAGTTGCTTGAATTTAACGCTGCATCTATTGCTACTGTGTGTGTTGACTTATATTTACTTTTTTATTTTAGAAATATGATGATTTGCCACAAAATTGTTGAAGTCCATATCAAAGAACTTAGGTAGTGATACACAATTTAATGATTCTGTAACCTTCTGATCCTCTTCATTGACATCCTCCAACATGCTCCATAAATTAGAATTAATGGAGGAGGTTTCAATAATGCAACAGGTGCTAATTCTCTCCTTTTTATGCCATAATGATAAATCATCTACGTTCATCCATGGGCCCTCCTGATTGGCCCTGTCTAAACTACTCGCTGACCTATCAACCTACACAAATAATTTTTCTTATTTTAATTGGCTGGCTTTATGAACCAACCTTATAATAATTCCATGAATCAGAAGCTACTGAAGGTGACAAAATCAATCCCCACTGGGGGATTGCAGCTAGAAGCAAATAACCAGCACCCTAGCTGCCAGTTCCATGGCATCGTGGGCCACCGCTTGATGGCACTTTGCCTTCAAATGATCTAATTTAAAACAAACCAGGAACACTGCCTGGCCATTCTTGACTCAATCCTAGAAGGGTGAGTTGAGTGCCAAAGGAATGATGAAACAGTGGGTTCTGGCAGGGAATTTCCACATGATGCAGAATAGTAGCAACAGCCTTCAGTCACACACAGCACTTGGCGTCCTATGGGACCACAAAATCAACATTTGGATTTCCTCCATACTAGATGAGACAAGTAAACATCTCCTTGAAGAGCTGCTGGGGTCAAATGGGAAGGAAGACCTGCAAACTTGATAATAATTGTCATGTCTATATGTAACTTGGGTTTGGGTGTTTTGATTGCATATTCTTATAAATGAGGTGGATTTTGGCAGCAGCTGCCGTGGCCTTTTCTGACAGGTAGTCTAAATCAAAATAGCACTTGAATGGGTGAAAATTTACAAGCTCATTGGAAATGAAGGCTTCCTTTAACAATT
>JAKSZP010006166.1:0-21502 GCA_022478985.1 Massospora cicadina | reverse complement strand
CATCATCTTAGTTACCATATAACCCCACTTATTTTTATGCTTTAATGTTTGGTTAAGTGGGGAATGTTATAATATGTCTGATCAACCATTTAGTTTCTATTATCTTTTGTTTTATCTATATATTTTTAAATGAAGGTTTTGATTCCTTGGGGTTTGACGCTAATGTCTATCTGTTAATTAACTTAATATAGATTACCTTGACACCAATATCAATCCACCTGATTAAAATAAGGCGGATCTTCTTGCTTCTGGGCCTAACTTTTTTAAATATTTAATATTAATTATTAGGTATAAATTACTATCATTTAGCTCTTGACCCATGACAATGATATCCTCTGATGTTTGTTTCCTTCCCACCCTACTTAAAAATTCCCTGATCATTTACCATCAGTTTATGAGGCTTTATGATGTCTTATATTTATATCCCATTTTAATTATTATATTCTCTCCTTTGCGCATGCTAGTGTAAAAGCAAATGGTAAGAGTTTTTGTACACTAAAGTTCCAAGCCAAAATCCAAACCATTTTCCTTAATAATCAAGCACTGCTTGAATCACTATAGTGTAGTTTAAAATGATATGAGTTAAAAATTGAAGGGGTTTTTCTTTTACCTAGCTTATTTAAGCTTCTCAATAAAAAAACCTTTGATAATAAACTTATTATCATAGAATATTTAATTTATTGTCTTTAAAAAGTTTCCCTCGTTTGGCTATAAAGTAACTAGCCTGTGAAGTTGTAAGTTGAGCCAAATTGCCAATTACAACAACATCCTTGTCAGGACCACAATTGTAGTAAATTATATCCCTTATATTATGAGGCCAGGGGACCTAAAGTCTCAGAGGGTTGAATTACCTGTTTTTGCTTCTCTTGGTTGAGAAGTCTTAATCCAGATACTTAGTCTGGAGAGGCAATTCCAGTTAAAATATACCAATTTTTACTTAAATTAGGCAAAAAAGAGTAGTGTTTATTTTAGTCAAAGCATCGTTATTAAAGGTTTTGTTCAGTAAATCTCCAAGCTAAGATCTAGACTCATAAATTGGGGATTCAGTGGTAGGTTTGTCATTTCGGTTCAATAGGATTCACTCACCTCATAGATTGGGTTTGAACCCTAGTACTGAGGCATGGAATGTTATTGGGAATTGTCCCCAATAAGGGCATAGCTATTTAGTCAACTCAGGTTTGATTCCCATCATCAACCTCATTCAAATCTCCCATTTAGGTTGTAATCCTGACAAAGCCCCCCTCTAGATCTTGGCGTAGGGGGGAAAATGGATGGATAAAGCAACTATGGATGAGGTTTACTACTGTACCATAAACAACCTCTATGATTAAGTGTTCATTGCCCCACTTATAAATGACCTTGTAAGGCCCTGACCAGTTGGCTCCCAATCTATGGCCATGACCTTCAGGCCAATGATGGTAGAAAAGAATTAAGTCACCCAGTTGGAAGGTGTGCAGGGGGTCATTCTTATCATTAAATTGGTTAAATTCTCTACTGGTGGTAGCCAATAAGTTCTCAGAAGCTAGAGCCTGGAATTGGATGATTTCATTGGCAATGCTTTGCATAGCAACTTCAGGGGCATCAGAAGATGCCTGATCTAACATGGCCTGCACTCTGGAGGGCACTGGTGATTTCATCCATACAAAGCCTGGAAGGGTGACATCTTAATGATTTGGTGGTAACTTATTTGATAGGCCAGAATTGCACTAGGTAAATATTGGGGACAGTGAAGAGGGCCAGTCATGGCCATTTTCTGAAGAGTGGCCATTAGGGTACCATTAGCCCGTTCCACCATTCCATTGGTGGCAGGATGGTAGGGAGTGGAAAATGCCTGGGTGGATCCCATCAGCTCAGCTAAATCATTCACCAGTGATGATCTGAAATTTTGACCATTATTGAAGAGTTTATATGAGGGCACCCATGCTGGGTGATAATCCAATTATATGAGAAGATGGTGGTAGTTTTTGCTGAAGCGGAAGGTAGCAATACAGATTTAATCCACTTAGTTAAATTATCCACAGCCAGGAGGAGGAACTGGTGACCATTAGAGGATCGAGGGAGAGGTTCCACAACATCAATGCTAATAGTATGGAAGGGTTCACAAGGTGGAACCACTGGATGTTGTGACAGGGGAAAAAGTTCAGCTTGACTTTAGCTTACCAGGAAGGACTCCAATACATCTTGGATTGTAACAATCATTCCTTCCTAGTAACATTGAGTCTAGAGCCACTGGTAAGTTTAAGAACTCCTCTGTGGCCATTTTGCCGATTTCCCTCCAATATGACATCAGTTTGCTCTGAAGGTCATACATAGAGCACCCATTTTTAGGAACACAAGTTTGCACAGTTGGCCATTTTTGACTTTAAGACTCGCCAATTTTTTGCTATTTCCTTTCAAAAGAGTGGGATTCATCTTTCCATAAGTGTGGTTGAGTTAGGAGGTTGTAAAGTCGATCCTCCTCAGGGGTAGTTAAAGTTAATATAGGCAGCCAAGATAGGCAATCTGCATTTTGGTGTATGGGCCCTGGTTGATGGATGAAGGAAAAGTTATAGTTTTAAAGTTTTAACGCCCATCGGGATAACCTACCATTAGGGTCCTTCATTTGCTGTAGCCATTGCAGGGAAGCATGGTTGATAATTATAGTGAAATGTTTCCTATATGGATAATCCAGAGATGCTTAATAGCCAATAATACCACCAAGCATTCACGTTCTGTAACGCTATAGTTGCATTCAGCTCTGGTTAGAGTTTTTCTATAGTAGGCGATAGGATGGTCTACCAAGTTTTCGTCATGCTGTGATAGGATGGCTCCAATGGCTATATCACTAGTATCAGTAAAAAGTAGAAATTGTCTATCAAAGTTGGGATGTATAAGTACTAGAGAGTGGGAGAAAAAAATCATAATAGTTCAAAGGCCTGCTGTTGCTCTTCTTTCAACTGGAAGGGTATCCTTTTCTTAAATAAGTATACAAGAGGCTCAGAGGTTCAGCAAAGTGGTGGATAAACTGGCAATAATATCCGACCATAACTAAGAAAACTTGTACGTCTTGTAAGGATTAAGGGGGCCATTTTAGAAATGACCAGGACTGTCATGTGCACATGACATCATAGTGGGGACCAACCTCAAAGATAAGGCTGGGCGTCAGGAGGCACAGAAGGTGAAGCTCCAGGCCCTCCCTGACCTGAGGCACACCCTAGACCAACGCTGGGTACAGGCAAAATATGCCCAGGTTGGTACTAGTGGGGTGAAGTGCCCATCCCCTTACGTCAGTCCAGGCGTTAAAATGGATAGTTTACCAAATTAACATAGTTGGTTTGATTCAGTTTGTCAAGGAATGGGGTTTTGAAACCCGTTCCATTTACAAAACAACACGTTTGGGTCAAATTCAACTTCAATCAATCACTCAAGTGAAGTCAGTTTTGGCTTATTTAACTAATTTGGATGGGAGCGTTGCCCTATTGGTGGGTCAGTGCTTGGGTCCACTTCAGCAAACCCCATATTCCCCTGTCAACGCTTAAATATGTTTTTCCTTGCCAACTCTCCTTGTTAGTCGACCTCCTTATTAAAAATTTCCCCGTTTTACCTTTTTAGTTTATGCCTTTTTTAACAATTTTGTGCGCAAACCTCTTTGAGGAGGTCTTGCATTCCGTTAACCTTGCCATTATAAACACAATCCAATTTTTACCTCTCACACTATTGTTTCACCCAGGTACCCTCCAGCCTGGGTCTTTACCCCTTCTCTCCATGTGCACATGACCCTTTTGGCTGGTTCCTTCTAGAAATTTCTTTTTTTAAACTGTTATTGCTCCAGCACCCTCAGCTGGGCACTAGCAGCTGTATTATTAATGGATAGTTTCCTTGCATTGGCTCTGTGCACCATGCATCACCACGCTGGAAACAGGAGAGTTATAAAAACTCTCTTTAAATTAGTCAAATAACCTCTTTTTCTTATGTGCACGAACTTTTTCCATATGGAACTTTTCCAAAGTAGGAACATTGGGCGCCAGCTGTGGGCTCTGGCTGTCTTTAGCCACACCGCTGTTTCCTCTTTTCACAAAAAGTTAAAGCAACTTGACATTACTATGGTTGCCTCAAACTGGAAAGTATCCACATTTCATGTTTGTACCTGGTGGATTCAGACGCTTTGAGGTCCAAAAGTCGTGATTCCCTGACTTTCCACCAAAATAATCAATTTCCATTCCAAGAAACGAGTTTTCTTTTGACAGCATGTTCTGACGATGCTGGCAGAATTGGCGCAGATGGTCCTGGGGCGTTGTCCTTAGATAACGTTGGGCATTCCGTTGAGGTTAAAGGAATAGGGTCGTTTGCATTTAAAAATGCGTTTTATATCGAAAGCCTGATATATACCTCTGAACCATATTGGCCCCCTCATGGCTCAGATTTGGAACCTATTCCTGTTTATGGAATCACACCAGAAAATCCCCGTTTGACCTATTCCATGATACGCAGCACTCAGGAAGTTGAAAAAGAGCTGCGCCTACAATATGAAAATGTTTATGCACCTGCAGAAGGCATGGAGGGGTATGTGGCCTCAGTAGTAAGAGTGACCAACTATCCATCTCCCTTCTATAATTCCCAAACCTACACTTATGGTTTGCTCAGCCTGAAGAGCTTTTAAGTGAGGTGGGGGCGTTTTCTGAGTTGAATAAATCCCACTCTGGATACCTCCTCTTAACTGTTACCCTTACATCCTCTTTAGGGAGGTTCACCACAACCATTTTAGTGGATACTGGCCTCAAATAATTTTATTGACCGAGACCTTGCTGACTACCTTGAGTTGAGTTACTCACCAGGTGGTATGGTTAGAGGTGGGGCTTCTCAAGGTATCCCTGCGCTGAACGTCATAGGGTTGGTGGACTACCAGGTGGGCGCCTATCTTCTGTCCAACCATTTTTAAGCTATCAAGCGCCTCTTGTTCCCCATTATTTTGGGGGTTTAGTGGTGGAGAAAGTTTGATGTCAGGACTAATTTAAAAAAAACACTCTATCCTTGTCTTTGGTAAATGGTCACCAATTGATTGTTCCTTTGTTAGAGGATAACGCCCAGGGCACATTATCCCATTGGCCCAATGTTCCCACTTCTTATCATGCTCCTTTGCTGAAGCCCTCCGTGGGACTTTCCTTACCTCCCTGTTTGGAGGGTTTGGAATTCTCTTCTGATGCAGCATCCACCAATGCACTCCCTGAGCACTCCGAGTTAGATTGTGACTTCAAGCTCATGGTGGATCTGGTTTATATATCTTCCCCCATATACCCATTGACTGTTTGGGAGGAAGAGGCGTTGGATGTGTGGGTAAAGGAACAGTTGGCCAAAGGTGCGATTTTTCAGCGTACCTCCCCTGTTGCTCCCCCTTCTCTTTGTAGAGAAGTCTGATGGTACTTGATGCCCATGTATGGACTATGGGAACCTTAACAACGTCACCGTACCAGATCTCCATCCCATCCCTTTGAATTCACAGATTACGCGCTATGTGGAGAAGGAGAAGATTTTCTCCAAGCTGTATTGCTTAATGCATTTAATCAGATCTGGATAAAGAAGGGCCAGGAGTGGTTAACTGCCTTCCGCACCAGAAAAGGAATAAAGCAGTTTCAGGGCATGCCCTTTGGGCTTAAGAATGCCCCTGCTATCTTTCAATGCCACATTGATGCAGCGTTGTGGGACTTGTTAGGGGTATGAATGGTTGCCTACATGGATGATATCCTGGTGCTTTCCCCTGATCAGGAGTCCCATGAAGTACACCTTCAGCAAGTGGTGGAGCGGTTAAAGGCAGCCAGCCTTACGTTGAAGATAAGCAAGTGTTTTTTAAGTCCCAGGTCACTTTTCTGGGCAACGTCATGTTTGACCAGGGACACATGATAACTCCAGACAAGGAGAAGGCTACTCGTGAGTGGCCTACCCCTATCTTGGTCAAGGAATTGAGGAGCTTTTTGGAGGCGTGTATGTTCCTCAAGAAGTTCACTCCCAATCTGTCTGAGGTGGCGGCTCCCTTATACAAGGCTAGCGGTGCCAAGGTGCTTCAGTGGTCCCCCATGAGGAGGATGCTTTACAAGAAATAAAGTGCACCCTGTTGTCCACGTCTTTTCTTCACCATGTCGACCCTTCAAAGGAGCTCATTGTGTCTACTAATGCCTCCAACTTCGCCATAGCGGCCGCCTTGTTACAAGTAGGTGAAGATGGGATAGAGCATCCAGTGGGATATTTTTCTAAAAAAATGTCTCTTCCAGAGTTGAATTAGGCCTATTACAACAAGGAGTTACTAGCAGTGGTGGAGGCGCTGACATATTGGCATCACCACTTGCATGGCTCTACCCAACCATTCCGTGTATGTACAGATCACCGTGCCTTGCTGTACTACCATGCCCCTCATGTCCTAACCCCACGGCAGACCCGTTGGAATGATACCCTTGCCCAATTTGCATTCACGTATGAGTTCACCAAGGGCAAGGATAATGGTTTGGTGGATGCTTTGAGCCGCAACCCTGCTTTAGCCCCTGACCCCAAGGAAGTAGAAGTGCACAACACACAGGTTATGATTCCTCCAAATAAAATTCTGTCGCTACTTCCCTCTCCCCTGGACAGCGGGCCAGCGCTTGCACCTCTGGATAACGCGGAGGAATATGGTATGTTCAGTAAGGTCATCCTTTCTCAGCTGCTGTTGGGCAAATATACCATGGTACTTGCAAAGAGCGCTTCAAATCAAGAGGATCAATCCATGGGTTATCATGTAAAGGATGAGATGGTGTGGTTCCAGAGACGCCTTTAGGTACCTGCTGGACCACTGCGCCTGGAAATTATCCGGGACCATCATGATGGAATCACTATCGGTCATCCTGGGAAAGCAAAGACCTTGGAGTTGATATGCCGCACCTACAACTGGAAGGGCTTACCTGCTCAGGTGAGGCGATATTGTAAGGAGTGCCTGGTATGCAACCAGATGAAACCCAATTGTCAACCTTTAGCGGGGTTGTTGGTACCAGTATAAAAGGCTGATGGGCCCTGGACTTCCCTCTCAGTTATTTTCATTGTGGAACTACTTGTCTCTGATGGTTATGATGCCATCATGGTGGTGGTGGACCGTTTTATGAAGTTCGCCCACTACATTCCTTGCAGAACTACAATAACTGCAGCGGAGATGGCTAGGCTTTTCGTCACCCATGTTTTTGCGCTTCAAAGGGTTCCCCAAGAAATTTTTAGTGAGACGGGACCCCAATTCACCTCCATCTTTTGGGAAGAGTTGTGTAAGACTCTTCAGATTCTCCCCTGCTATTTGACTGCCTATCACCCCCAATCAGATGGGAAGACTGAGCGAGTGAACCAATGCTTGGAACAGTTCATGCAGTGTTGCACCGCCGCGGATCATTCAGATTGGGCTTCTCACCTTCCCATGGCCCAGTTTAGCTAAACAATACCTGCACTCCTCAATCAGTTGTTCCCCATTTTTCGCCAGCCATGGCTTTAACCCCACCTTTAACATGGAGCCCAGCTGTGGGTCTAAGGTTAAAGCGGTAGTAGACTTTTCCAAGACCATCAAGAAGGTCCATCAGGGGGTTTCCACAAGCTTGGAGGCGGCTATGCAAGTGTATAAGGAGAATGCTGATGGAAAGCACCGAGTGGGTCCTTCATACAAGGAAGGAGATCTTGTGGTGATTGATGCTCATAACATCCCAAACAAGCAGCCATGTAAGAAGCTGGGACCAAAGATTATTGGCCCCTACCGCGTTGTTAGAAAGGTGGGCCATGCCTCATACCAGCTAGATCTCCCCCCTCATTCCGGATCTTCTCTGTGTTTCATGAGAGCAAACTAACGTTGTTTGAGGGCCCCCCCACCAAAGCCTCCTGAGGCCTATCTCGTGGATGGGGCGCCAGAGTGGAAGGTGGAAGAAATAGTTGCCTCCCGCCGCATTAAAAGAAGACTTGAGTACCTGGTATCCTGGAAGGGCTTTGACGCTGCAGAGAACAGTTGGTTTCTGGTGCGCGACTGTGTGCATTCCCAAGATCTAATCGAAGCCTTCCACAAGTGTTTCCCCCAGGCTGCTGGATCCCAACCTAAACTAACCGTTGCCGCCATGAAGTTGGCCCCTGCCCACAAGAACTTTTCCCTTGCGCAAGCCCCTGAAGGGGGGGTTGAGCCCCATTGGGAGGAGAGGGTAATGTCATGTGCACATGACATCATAGTGGGGACCAACTCCAAAGATAAGGCTGGGCGCCAGGAGGCCCAGAAGGTGAAGCTCCAGGCCCTTTATGACCTGAGGCACACCCTAGACCAACGCTGGGTACAGGCAAAATATGCCCAGGTTGGTACTAGTTGGGTGCCAAGTGCCCAGCCCCTTACGTCAGTCCAGGCACTAAAATGGACAGTTTACTGAATTAACGCAGATAGTTCAATTTAGTTTGTCGAGTAATGGGGCTTTGAAACCTGTTCTATTTATGAAACAACGCGTTTGGGTCAAATCCAACTTCAATTAATCGCTTGAGTGAAGTCAGTTTTGGTTTATCTAACTAATTCAGATGAGAGCGTTGCCCTATTGGTAGGTCAGTGCTTGGGTCCACTGCAGCAAACCCCATATTCCCCTGTCAACGCTTAAATATGTTTTTCCTTGCCAACTCTCCTTGTTAGTCGACCTCCCTATTAAAAATTTCCCTGTTTTACCGTTTTAATTTATTCCTTTTTTAACAATTTTAGGCGCAAACCTCTTTGAGGAGGTCTTGCACTCCGTTAACCTTGCCATTGTAAACACAATCCAATTCTCACCTCGCACACCATCGTTTCACCCAGGTACCCTCCAGCCTGGGTCTTTACCACTTCTCTCCGTGTGCACATGACCCTTTTGGCTGGTTCCTTCTAGAATTTCTTTTTTAAGCTGTTATTGCTCCAGCACCCTCAGCTGGGCACTAGCAGCTGTATTATTAATGGATAGTTTCCTTGCATTGGCTCTGTGCACCATGCATCACCACGCTGGAAACAGGAGAGTTATAAAAACTCTCCTTACAAGGACCTTGTTGTCCATTGGGGATATTCCAGCTTTACCTACCTTATGGCCTAAGAATTCCATTTCATTCTTAAAACGGGGCATTTTGATGGCTTAGTTTTAATGAGGTTTGCCTTAACCGCTGGGAAACTTGTCTTAGATGATCTATACTTTTGGTAAAGCTTCTCAAAAAATGGTAATATTGTTGAGATAAACCAACACACAATATCGTTTTAAATCACTTAAAAGTTTGTCCATGGCACATTGGAAGATAGCTGGGGCATTACATAAACCCCTGCGGCATTTAAGTGGGCTTGAACAATCCTTCACTTGTGATGAGGGCACATTTATCTGATCCTAAGGTGATAAATCAACTTGCCAGTACCTGCTGGTGAGATCCATAGCTGAAAAGTAGTGGTAACCCAACATCAAGCGTAAGGAGTCATCTATATGTGGCAATGGTTAGCTGTCTTTTCTGATTATTAATTTGAGGCAGCGATAATCTATGAAAACATGGGTACCACCATCCTTCTACAGAATTAATAGAAGCAGGGAAGCCCACGGGCTTTTAAAAGGCATGATTAACCCAGCTTCCAATAGTTGCTGTAGCTCTAGGGCCACTTATGCTTCCTCAACTTTAGATTTTCTGTATGGCCAAGATTTGAATGGAGGGTGAGCATCAGTCTAAATTTGGTGAATTGCCCTAGACATTTTTCTATAATCACTTGGTTCTGAGGAAGAAATATTGCAATACTCCTTGAGGAGGCCTTTGACGTTCTATCACTCATTAGGGGTGATATTGTCACAATTCTACTTTCATCCAGAGCTATGGTGGGTAGGGTTTCAAACCCTAAATCTTGTAACGAGCTAAAATAACTCACATCAGCAATATTTTTGATAGGGCATAGTTTTACATAAGCAATAGGGGCATACTGAAGGACTTGGATGGTTTGATCCATTGGATTCCCTAATAATATAGATATAGATATCCCATAAGCAGGATCCAAAACCCCAGGGCAGGTCAACGCTTCTTTGATTTAAGGGTTTTGGTGGCCACTTAATTCCAAACTTGGTTAGGAGTGATGTGAATCGTAATACCTGTATCCACAATAACATGTGAGACAGAGGGTATAGTGATAGGATGAGGGGCTTATAGAGGGAACCCATCTTTGGCATCCACAGCCTCAAGGGATAACTTAGTTATGCCTCCTAAGACTTGATATTTGACCTTACAGATGGAGGATGGGTATTCGAGGAGGCATGTTTGTTTTTTGGGGCTCCTTTACTTTGGACAGCAAGTTCAAATATTAATGGGATCCAATGCCCTAACAGTAAAAGATATTTTTCTTAGTGGTTGATGGAGCAGTTAAACTCCCATATCAGTTGGACCCCAATAAGCAGCTCATAATTATTGTTTTCTAATGCAATAGCAGGGGCAGTAATTAGGAGCTTTCCAAATTGAAGAGGTAAGGCAGTATATGCCCCAATTGCTTTAGTCATCTGACTACCAGCCATCCCATATTCATCATCATGAATCAATTCTGTAGCCATTTTTATTTTCTGGAGAAGTCTGAAGGATATAACATTAACTGGTGAGTTGGTATAAATTATCACCAAGACTTTAACTTTATGAATTATTACCTCTACTCAAACCACCAAAAATCCAAACTGAGTGTTAATTGCTAGTAAGCTTTTGTGGGGGAGCTGTAGCAAAGCAAGAGGGGGATTTTGCCGCGGCCAACCTTGGGGCTGTTCAATGTTTTGAAGGTTTTGTCTTCCAGCTCTTAGCTTTCCATAGAGGAACTGGCCTCCAAGAGTTGATGGGTAACTGACCAACATAAAAATAGGAAAGATTAAGATCTTTATTTCCTTGGATAGAAAGTAATATATTGACTTCTGTAGGCGCTTCTAATACAAAACAACCTGAAGTGCTGGGGATAGAGCTTGAGCTAGAACAAGGGTCTTGGGGTACTTGATTTCCATCAGCATAAGAAGCCTCTTGCCCTATACTGACTAATATTTTGCCAGTGTATATTGAAGAGCGTGGCAACAGTCTACAGCGTGGTTGGTTCTCTTGCAATGGGTGCATTTATAATGAAGTTGAAGGCGACTTGGGTGGCTTAACTACTAGTACTTAAGACTGAGGCTTATTATTATGATTATTAAGATGATTGGGCCTAATAGGTTTGAGTAGGTAAGCTGGAATCTCTAAAATAGCTTCCTTAATATGGAGGAGAGACGTTCAGTTAGACTTCACTGCTTTGAAATAAAGTAGAATTTTAGGCATGCTTTAAATGCTAAAAATGAAGCAGCGATAGCATCTTCTAAAGTAAAGCGTTTTTCTGCAAACAACTTTTGTGCTTCAAGGTAAAAATGGTGAGCAAACTTAGTGGCAGTTTCCCCATGGTTAAAGCATATATCCATAAAAGTTTGCTTTTGGTGGTACAAAGTTAAGTCATTCCCTAATTCCTGAAGCAAGGCAGTCTTGGCGTCATCCCAAGTCTGGCAATGCATTAGGTGAGGTACCATAATGTCTTGAGCTATGTAACTAAGACAGTTAGTTAGGTGTTTGATTCACTGGGTGTCAGTGGCTTTTTCCATAGCATTTTCATAACAAAATAAAAAAGAGAAGGTTCTCACTTTGCCTGGAACATACTTCTCTTTGAATGATGTTTTGGATGTGCCACTGGGGGGTTAAAGGCTGAACAATGTGCACTGACATTGAGGGGACGTTTTCACTAAAAAGGAACTCATATTACTGGAAGTATCATTGGGGTGGAGGGCGTTCACTAGTATGTAAGGGTTTAATATCCTCAACTATTAAACCTACCCCATCATGGGCGGCATGAAGGGCCAACTTGGTGGCAACAAGAGGGAAATACCTGCCAAATTTCACTTTTGAACTTGGTAGTTGCATCTCAAAGTTCAAATTGGTATTGTTCAAGGGCAAGAATTTGTTGCTCCAACCTGTGCATCATAGCTGGTAATTTAGTTAAGAGTTTAAGGCGTCTTTGATCTAAAAAGAGATTGGATGTTGAAATGGTACTATTCATTTTGTTTTTCACTGCAAACTTGGGTTATACATGGTAGGATGCACCAGTTTTGTGAGGACCACAGGTGTAATACCTCATATTCCTCAATAATTTGAGGCCAGGGAACTTGAAGTTTCAGGGTGTTGAATTACCTGTTTTTGCTTCTCTTGGTTGAGAAGTCTTAATCCAGATACTTAGTCTGGAGAGGCAATTCCAATTAAAATATACCAATTTTTACTTATAATAGGCAAAAAGAGATTAGTGTTTACATAAGTCAAAGCATCATTATAAAGGAGTTTTGTTTAGTATATCCCAAGCTAATATCTAGACTCATATATTGGGGATTCAGTGGTAGGTTAGTCATTTTGGTTCAAATAGAATTCACTCACCTCATAGATTGGGGTTGAACCTCAATACTAAGGCATGGAATGTCATCAGGAATTGTCCCTGATAAAGGCCTAGTTTTTGGCCAACCTGGGGTTTGATTCCCATCATCAACCTCGTTCAAATCCCCCATTTGGATTAAAATTCTGACAATACTTATGCTATTATTAGATGGAACCTAATTCATCCTGAGCATTCTTCCCTATTTCATTGGCCAGTGAAGCACTAATGGGGTGATCTATCCAGAGTCTGTTAGGTCTTAAACGCAGTTTTATTATGGAAAATTGATTAGTACTTTAAAATATAAGAGTAATGGTGATTTTGGGTAATAGGCCTGATAAAACATTGGTAGATAATTTATAACAATTAATATTGAAATACCCATGCTTTTCTATGGTGTTTATAACTTAACAGATGATTTAAATATATTTCCTGCTTTTATAGGTAATGGCCATCAACAAGTTTAGAAATCATTAATCTATTAGATTAACTAAAGCATCAACCATTTAGCCAAAAACAATGGTACTATAAATTTAGCTAAAAACACTAATCACTTAGTAAAAACAAATAGTTAAATATGAAGCAAAAAACTAACACAACCACTTATCAAAACCTATGACTACCAAATTAAAATGACCACTACAAAAATACTTAGCTGAAAAGTATATAAGATTACCATTAGAATCTTATATTTTTACATCTTATATATATATAACTTTTATTAAAAGTATTATTACTTTTTTTAAAAGATAGTTTACTATTTTCCCTAAAATTTATATATTATTTGTGCTAATTTTAGTGATTTTTGGTTCATTTGTTCATTAAAAAGTATGTCTCATATATAAATACACACAATGACTTAGATATACAGAGATTTTTAGCTTTATGTTTGTTAATAGCCTGTTTTACCCAGCATTGCTTGTAGCTTTAAATTTATCATATGATACTAATCAAATAATTTTATGGGTATTTTTTAAATTATAAGAAATCCATAAAATGTTAATTTACTCTATTTTAAGGGATAATAATTTTCAAAAATATCTGATCATCATTAATGTGTTTATCCATTAGTTTCATAAAAGGAAGGGTGGCATATTTGTTGCCACTAAAGGCTAGTTTGATACCCTGTTCAAGCAAGAACTTTTTAAATAAATTAATAATTTCAACCTTAAGGAGACTGACTTAGAAAATAAAGCACATCTAATTTTTGGAGTAAGTATATTTATTTAAATTAATACTTAAATAACTTATTGCATTGCATGTGCTTCAGAATTATAAAAGCAAATAGAAATTTTAGAATTTTCACCATATTAAGATTAAGCAGAATCAACATGTTCTATCCCTCCTTATCATAGATTTTTGCATTGCATGTGTTTAACATAAATATCTCAAATCTCTTTCTTATCAATCAGTTTCTATGCATATTATGTACTTTTATTTTCAGGTTGATCCATGAAATTTCCCTTTAGATAAAAAAAATTCTTAAATCAGCCAAAATGTATTTTTATTAGTTACTTACTTTTTAACATTCTTCATAAGCCTAAATACCAAAATCTACATTTCTAACTCTAAAACTGATGCATTCCCCATATAAACTTTTCCTCTTATTTTACCCCCTTAATGGATGGCTTTTCAAAAACAATGATTTAACTGACTTTTATTTAAAAAAAAAGCCTAAACACTAATTTATATATTTTTAGCTTCAAAAATGATAAAAAAAACTACAAAAACTTATACCCTCTATTTAACCTCCTTAAGGTTAAAGTTTCAAAAACCCTCTCTTAGTGCTCACTTATAGTATACAAGGAACTCCTGTGCAAAATCTCATGCTTCTAGACCCACCAGTTTAGACTGTGCATTGTCTATCAGTCAGTTAGTATTAGAGTTTTTTTGAGTAGATTGACCACCATTGCTTCTGATACATTTTATTAAAAGTTGATTCAAAGCTACTGTTTTACCAATACCAGAATTAAGTTTATCTGGAAATGAAAGTCAGTCTGTCTGTGATAGAGCTTTATTAAGTAAATATAAAATTATTTATTATATATATTAAATTTCATAAAGAATAGATGAGATATTTACCTTTGAGCTGTTTTAGTTTGTAGCTATAGAAATAAGTGTACTTATTTTATTTTACTTAGTTTACTGAGTATTTAATTTACCTAATTCAATTTATATAATTTAATTTAAGTTATAATAAGCAAACTTCTGAAAACTTATAAGTAAAAAAATAAAATATTTTAAAAATATTAGATATAAATTAAATGAAATGAATCAAATATAATAAATAGGATCTTTTTCATTTTTAATCAAAAAAACCACAAATTCACAAATTTCTCTAATAGGTTATTGTATTGTCATGGGAGATACATAAATATGCTAAATTATAAATCTTTAGCTAGCTTGGAAGGTAAACTTAAAAATTTTGAATCAACTGAATATCAAACTGCTCAGAATGTAACAATATACTGATACCATGAAAATATATAGCATTTTTACTTCTTACACATATAATTTTTAATTTATTATAAATTAAAAATTTGGCTTTGAGGTTCATATGAACCCCTTCCCATCCACCTATATCCAATTTTCAAGACTCTACATGCTGTAGTTTTGGCTAGGCATTGTATATACATACACACTTGCTTTTATCTACTTAAAAATTTCACTGACGTACTGACATACTGACTGACTGACATCTGAAACCTTCAAGTCTGATAGGGTCAATCTATTTGAGTGAGTGGATGAGAATTGGCGAATCTTATCAAATATGAAATTATTGAGCCTGATGGGTTCAATCTATTTGGGCAAGTGGGTGAGAATTGGCAAATATTATCTAATAATTCACCAAATTGCTCACCTGAAGCTAATTGAGTCTAATGAGTTTAATCTATTTGAGTGAGTGGGTGATAATTGCAAATAAGATCAAATCTGAAACTATCAAGTATGATAGGTTCAATTTATTTGGGTGAGTGGGTGAGAATTGGAAAAAATTATCTAATAATTCACCAAGTTGCTCACTTGAAACTCAACAAAAACCAGTATTAAAAGTTTAAGTAGATTAATTAGTTAGGGTATTCAGCTCACCAGCCATGTGGGCAACAGTGGAGCTTAGTCCAAGTGGCTCAAGAATAGTGCTGGCACAGCCTATAGACTACAATGTGAGCTTACCATCTGATAAACTTTGAATACTGTAGTGAAGCATAAGTATCTGGATGGTAGCTTTATATATTTAAATAACTTACCTAATTTGGTTCACCTAATTAATAAAATACTTTTGGCAACTTATGTATAAGTTGATTTAATAGTTTGGAAGATATATCACATACTCATCTTATTCAAGGCAAGGGGACCAGGGGACCCTTCTTGCTGACAAAAAATAAAAAGCAGGATAAAAAAGGAGTAAAATTTCTAAAAAAAAACCCTGATTTAACCTTTAATATGCTAGACCAGGTTCCCCTAGCCTAGCATAACTGGGGGGAAGGGGGTAAATTGGGTGTTTGAGGGAACGTGCCAGGGCAGACAATAATGGAGTAGGTATATCACCTGAATGTGGCTGAAGGTTGAAGAGAGTAATATTTGTTTCAACAATAATATCTGCTATGTTCATTAAATCAATATAATCGGATAGGTTATTCTCTACCTGCAGAAGCAAACTAAGCAGCTGGACAAAATCAGTTTTTTCTTCTAAATATTTACCACTGTTAAAGCCACATATTTGAGTGTCTTGCATGGTTGATTCATTCAACTTGTGGCACAACACAATTATTTCCTGTTTTGCATTGAAAAAAAATTCTTCAGGGAACTTTGGCCCAGGGAAACCATTTTTAAAGGGCCAAAATAGATTTGACATTGCCTTGCAACAGGGTATTGTTAGGGGCAGCTGCAACTTCAGTTGCCATTTCAAATATGGGTTTATACTGGGGACAGCCTTTTTAGGGCTTAATCAATGATGAGGAGGTAATTCAGAGGAAATATTTAAAAACATTCCATTTGAACATGAGATCAATCCCATGTGGGCAATCATCCTGTCACATACTCATTTATTTAAGGCAAGGGGACCATGGGCCTTCTTACCGACAAAAAAAATAAAGGCAGGACAAAAAAAGAGCAAAATATGCTAAAAAACATGTTTAACCTCAAGCATATCAGACTAGGTTCCCCTAGCCTAGCATAGCTGAGGGGGAAGGGGGGGCAAATTGGGTGCTTGAGGGAATGTGTAAGTGCAGATAGGAATGGAGTAGGTGTAACGCCTGAATGTAGTGGAGGTTAAGAATAGTAGTATTAGACTCATCAATAATCTCAGCTGTGTTTAACACATCAATATAATCAGTCAGCTGATTTTCAACATGAAAAAGTAAACTCGGGCAAACAATTAAAATAAGTCTTGGTTTTAGAAGATTTATCACTAATAAAGCTACACATTTGTGCAGCATGCATAGTTAATTTGATGTTCTTATGGCTTATCATGATGATCTCTTGTTTTGTAGCAAAGGGGAATTGATCTGGGAAATTGGGTCCCAGAAAACCATTTTTCAATGGTCCCAGTGTAGCTTGAACACTATGCTGCAATAAAGTATTTTCTGGGGAAGCCACTGCTTCAATTGCCATCTCAAACAGAGGTTTACATTGTGGACAGCTCTTTTTTGGGCTAAAATGATGATGAGGAGCTAACTCTGATGACAAATTCAAAAATCATCCTATTCAAATACCAGATCCAGCCCATGTGGGCAATCATTATTGTCCACCCAGTTGAGAATGTCAAATGGGTTTAGATTGGGCATGATTGGCCCAGCGACAGATGATGATTGGATAGGAGGTGAGGTAAGATTTGTAAGTTTTTTAAATTTGGTGGTTGGTGCCAACTGAGCTGAGACATTCATTTTGGATTTGCAGGTTGGCTTCAACTGATTGTCCTATTTTTATCAGCTACACCTGCAGGTTTTGAGGGAGGGGGCGGAAGAATCATACCCCATATGAAAATTTTGGGTGAGGCAGCCAAAAAGTTGCCAGCAGCCAAGGAGGTGGGGGCTGAGCCTCCAACCTCTGTAAAGGCAGGGAACTTCTGTTTCTAGTGATCTAACCTGAAACAGGTAGGGCAAACCGCCCACCCACCTTCAATGCGGGCCCAGAAATGATGATCAGGGGCCAGTTTAATAAATAAATGAGGCAGATTCACCTGAGTGCTTCCATGATTGGTGGGCTGAATTGTGGCAAATGCATGAGGGCCAGCGAGGTGTTTGGCCCCGTTGGGGACCACAAACTGCAAAACAGGGTCTGCACCATAAATGGCCAACCCTTCCACCAAATCTTGGTGAGCCTAGCAGGGGGGAGATGGGTGGGTAAACCCGCAAACTGCACCACAAGAGTGGTATCTGTGGGCAAATGGGTATGAGTAGTGGGTAGAGGTATATTTTTAAAAACAAGCAAGATTGTCACCTCCATTGCGGTGTCAGCCTCACTTGTAAATCTGAGGTTAAAATACCCCTTATAGTGGTGAAAATTGATGAAGCCTGTAGGCTTCATCACCACCAATACTTCCTCAATTATTTTTTGTTCATAATAGGGAAATAATATGCCATACTCAATGTGAAGGCCAAAGCACATGTTGCTCTGAGGGAGCACCAGGGGGCTTTGCGGCACCACCTGAGAGCATGTAAGGTGGGTGGCGAGGTCCTTCAGTGGAACAAATAGCCCCGCAGAATTGGGAGGGCTGGACCCTACCTGTGACTGCTTGGGCACCGAGCAAAAAATGCTTGATGGTACCAGCCCACTTTCCCAGGAGGGAACAGCGGCCAGCGCCAAAGCAGGCGACCCATATTTTGGCTTCTGGCAATTTGACATTCAAAATAAAATTAAATTTTTATTAAACTTTATGACTGATTCAATTTTTTGAAATTTCAAAAGCTGATTGTTGTGAGAGAGAATCCTGTCACATACTCAATGATTTTAAGTATAAAGAGAAGTTTCAGGTAGCAGTTTAATGTTAATTGATTGATTCAATAGGTTTTTTTGACATGATGTATGTCCTATGGCTGGGGGGGGTAAGTTCAAAGTATGAGATCATAGTGTGATGAGCTTAAATGATTATGGGTGTGGATAGTTTTTGCATAGGTTGGCCAATAAAATCAACTAAATCTAAAAATGAATTATTGTAGATGGCAATCAGTAAGTTTATTATAGATTGACCAATTAAATCAACCAGACTAATAAAATGTTAAAAATGTTATATTTAATGACATATAATTTATTGAATTATATAACCTTTTACCTAAAATTTTAGCATTGTATGAAATCATGCAAAGGTTTTAGTATTAAAATTGATGTAAATTTAAGGTTTTAGGTGATATATTAGCCTCAATGTTTTGGTAACTTAGTAGGCGATTTGGTCAAATTAAAGGTCTCAATGGTTTTACTTAATGTGTAGTGGATATTTTAGTAATTTAGATGATAGGCCCAATAGTTTCAGCTAGAGGTTTGTGGTTATCTGGGTGATTTGATAGGATTGATAGGATTTGGATTGCTTAAGCATTTAGTAGTAAATCAGTTTATTCAATAAGCTCAATGGTTTTACTTAACAGTAGTGGATATTTTATTAATTTGATAGGCTCAATGATGGTTTTAGCTAGAGGTTGGTGGTTAACTGGGTGATTTGATAGGTTTAATAGGATTTGGATTGCTTAAGCATTTAGTGGTAAATCAGTTTATTCAATAAGCTCAATGGTTTTACTTAACATTAGTGGATATTGTTAATTTAATAGGCCAATGGTTTCAGCTATAGTTGGTGGTTATCTACTTGATTTGTTGAGACAATGGTTTTGATTAGTGTGGTTGATGGTTTCTTACCCAAATTGATAAGTTAATAGATTTGTTAGGCAATTTGGCAGTTAATTTATATTATGATGAAATACACTGCTACTGGCCTATAATAATCATAAATTAGCAATTGACTAAAGATGCTTTTGACAATGGATTTCACTAATGAAAATACTCAGTTAAAGAAACAGCTCAATGCTAAGCGTGCAAAAAAGTATTGAGAAAGAAAGGCACTTGAGAGGCAAAAACCAACTAGTGTTGCTGGTGAAGCTCCAGTATCAACACCGCCAATGCAACACAAACAAAGTCAAGATGACTTGCTACTCAAAGAATTGAATGAGTACTTAACAAATACACCAACCACATCAACAACAACTGAAAAAGAAAAGATTGATATATTTTACAACATGAAACTGGCAGAAAAGCAAATAAAAATAAAGACCAAATAAAATAAGCAAATTAAATAGAAAATGGGGATAGAAACAAAACAGATAAATGAAGCAACTGAATTCAACCAAACAATCACTGCAGTATTGCCAAAATATTTAAAAACTGAAGGCATACCAGCAGATGCAGAATTCATAAAATGATTCAATGACAATGAGTTTGGTTATGCTTGCTCTGTCTGTGATTGCCAATGGTTTGAGAGAGATTTGCGCCCACCACCACAAAAGAGTCACCCCATACTAGCTGCTGAGTTTCCTGACATTAATGTAGTCAGCTTCAAAGTGTGACGGTTGAGGTTTATCCTCAGCATCACATTGCCCTGATCTTTGGTAAGACAGGGCAAGTAGGCCAAGGAGCCAGATGGGCGTCCAAGTTGAGGAAAAACGAGAATCAGTAAAATGGGGAGTTTCGAGATTTGATTTGGATTCGAATCAAGAATGGAATGGAACAGGTGCTTGGAAGTTTCGCGGTTCATTTGGAATTCGAAATGGAACTGGTGCGGAACTGTTGAGAATTGGAACTGGCACAGAACCATTGAGTGAGGATTCCGCGATCCTGCTGTAAGGTTTACACCAAGCATTAGTTAGATTAGCACCATAAGCTTGTGCTATATTTTATATTAGCTTGTAGCATGTGTATATAGGGAAGGAACTGGGAGCTGGAGGCTTCTCAGTTCTGTTTTCTATCAACCTGGCCAATATTAAATAAAAGAACTTTAAAATTCATATATTTACAGTTTGAGTTTATTTAAAATATTGCCTAACTGCAGCCATGTTTGGCTTGAATCAACAAGAATTGGACTTTGAGAGTGAGCTTGGGAGAGCTATTGCCTCCCTTTATACCTTGTCTTGGAGTCAAGGCATGTTGCTGGGGTTAAGTATATTTGCAACTGTCTTCCAGGGGGTGCTTGTCCAATATTGTAGCGCGCGCACAAGGAGAGTAGTATCAGGAGCCCTGTCAGCCCTATGGTCTGTAACATGGATCCTGTTGCCCAACTCATTCGTGGCTCATTGGAAGGAGCCAGTGCGTTACATTAAACAGAACTCATTTACTTTCCTGTCGTTGTGGTGGCAAGCAAAAGAGGTGCCAGAAGAAGTTGTGTTTCCAAAGTGGTATAATCATACTGCAACACTCTTGATGGTGATATTCTCCACCGCCTTTTGCTTCATGAATTATACCGGTTTTGGAGTGTGTGTCCCGGAATGGTGGGAAAGTGGTAGGCCTGGGAAGGACAAAGGAATAATTCCCACGTTTTTGAAATTGGAAGACTTGGAACTGATCCACCAGACGTTTAGCCGAAATCAGTTTCAGGGACGTTTGACAAAGGCAGGCGGGGGGAGGATTCGTTTGCCTTGCAGTTAAGTCAGGTTCTGTCGGCACTTCCAGTAAAGCAGTCCAACTGGGTGCGAGAACTTTTGGAAGAGCAGTCAGGGTTACCTGTATCAGTGGAGGAATGTCTGGATTGGATTGATCGTGCAGCATGTCCAGATGAGACGCAGGATTCGGCCTGGGTGGCTTTACTACAGTGTGGTCAAGGGAAGAAGTCAGTGGAGGAGTATGGCCAGATGTTCCGCGCATTGGCAAGAGCAGCAAAGGCACCTGAGACTCAGTTTCCACGCATGTTTCGCCAAAACTTGCAAGCTGATCTATTATTGGCAATGGCGGCGGTGAAACCTGCAGCGACGTTAGAGAGGTGGGTTTGGCCTTGCAGGTAGAATGACAGTTGAGTTTGGTATGGGCCCGTCAGGAAGTTGTGCGAACCCCAGTGGGATTCCGAGGACAGAGTGGTGGAAGAAGGGCAGGTTCCGAGCCCATATGGTACTAAGGGGTTTA